>JXSR01S026324.1:83194-98892 GCA_000969725.1 Ophiothrix spiculata | reverse complement strand
TTGGACTCCTGGATCTTCTTGTACAGCTTTCCTTTGCAAGCCCTCTGGGGTTTCTCTTCAGCAGTGTCTACCCCATTCCCAGATGGCCTTCCTGGGCTCCCACCATGCTCCTCTACCCTAGTCCCAGATGGTCCTCCATGTATCCCATCGGTCTTTTTTGCACTTTTCCCTTCAGGCACTTTTGCTAACTCAAAACGTTCGGAATTTCCTCCGGACAATTTTGGGGCTCTGTCCACGTTCATCGGCAGTGAAATTGTTGAAGCAGTCTCGCTACTCTGTGATAACCTTTTTACTGACGATAAATTTGAGTCGGTTAAAAATAGTTTACTTGGCGGTTGTTTTCCTAAATTCTGGTCCATGTGTTTTTCATCTAATGTCCGTGCTCTTGTATCAAAGCCCTGCTCTGATAATGTATGTTGCAATTGTCTTTTCTCTCGGACATTAGTATCTCTCATACCATCCATTGATTGGGATTTTGTATAGGGGGACCTAGGCGCTGACGGGGACCTTGGTGAACCTATACTTGGTTGTATCGGGGCAAGTCTTGGCATTTGCTTGTAAGTCTGAGATCTCGAGTGTCCGCTTTGAACAGGGATAGACTTACACACAGGGGATGATGGAATCGTCATCATACTGGTTACAACGGGGATGTTTGCAACCGTCGCTTTGATTCTCTTTGCCCCAACTGTAGAGGGCACCGTGGAATCTATCCTGCCTTTAGTTGAATTGCACATTGTTAACGACGGAACCGTCACAATTGGTTTGGCTTCCGATGAAAATACAGTCCTGGTTTGAGCAACCGGAACTCCCGAACCCGCAGAAGTACCCAGTCTCTCCATCCCATCGGTATATTCCTTGGCCGCCATGACGACACCATGAGTTGATCCTGCAATGAAATGACCACCTCCATTGTTCGTTGCCATGGATACCATGACCCCAGCTGGGAGAGGACTCCTAGCATGAGAGGGCACTGGGATATTCTGTGGTGCGACAGTGACCGTCAGTTTGTGTTTTGGTGTGATGGCTACCGGCTGAATGCTAAACGGTGCTGGTGACTTGGCCGGTTTGAGTCCGGCTGGGTTTGCCAATGCTATTGGGATGACCTTTGGAGCAGGAGAACCTGTAGGGAGAATGTTAACATCATTGGATTGTATATAACATTGAAAATTTCAGAATAAGATTACATGAACTTAACTTGAACTTTCACCTTGTTAAATTTAACTTAATTGACAAAGTCTAGATACATCTCATGAGCCACATTTCATATGATAAGGTTACTGTAGAAGTGGTATATTTCGCGCTACATTTATTTTTCGCGCTCAGCCCGTCTTGTGCGAAAAAATAAATGTAGTGCAAAAAATGGTTACCAGCGGGAAACTAAAATAAATGAAGCGCAAAAAATAGTATGTAAAAAGTATTACCAGCCCGAAAATTTAAATAAATGTAGCGCAAAAAATAATATGTAAAAAATATTACCCGCATGAACATTAAGACGCGCGAAATGATTCAAATATAAGCTGTGCGCAAAAATTACTGAGCGCAAACAAATTGGCATTTACAGTGTTGCCAAATTTTTGGAGCCAAAACTGCTGCAATATGTTATAACTTGACCAACTGAACTGTATCACGCATGGAGTTTGTGTAAATTTACCAAACTACAAATGGTTAACTCAATTAGATACCCCATGGGCCTCTCCATTTTAAGTTGGACGACAGGTATGTGCCATGTAGACTTCAAGATTTCAACTTTATTTAAGTCTAGCAAGTATGATTTTTCAACCCATCACTATAACCATTTTGCTGAAAATAAAACACCACCACCACCAAAAACAACCAAATTTCGCCAAAATCAGATACTTTTAGGGGAAATTTCCCTAAATTTTCAATATGGGTGCATTAGTTTGATGATAAATACCCATCTATTGAAAAATGTTGAAAATGAGCCCCCCCCCACCAAACCATGGCACATACCCTATACCAGTATCATGTGAGAACCCAACCCTCTAATTCAATGGAAAGCACACTTTTTATCATTTACTGAAATAAGAGGAAGGGTTCAAGATTACAAAAACGGACAAATTACAATTCTTTAATTTCAACTGGTTATATATTACTAAGTGGTAATTTATGACCAATTAGGTGGGGGGGGCTGTTAAAAGATTAAAAGATTATTTGTGCTTTGAGGGTCACAAGATCATGCTAAGAACCTTAGGGGCGCACCATTAAATTTCCATGGGGGGAACAGGAAGGTTGGGTTCAGGATTTATTTATTTTTTCACACCCCATTTTGGAGGGATTTTTTCCCCCTGGGATTTACTGTTTTTCTGCCTATTCCATGTTCAGGGGCAGATTTTTTTTTTCTACCTGTGGTGGGTGAATTTTTTTTCTTCAAAAAAACTCCCTGCTCCCCCTTGGAAATCTAATGGTGTGCCCCTTACCTGAAGGTGGTGGATGTTGCACTGGCTTTGTAACTGGTATGAAGTTAGCTGGCTGAATGGGTGGTTGGTGAGTGGTTCCCTTGGGAGGGGTAGCAGTAGCCCTCAATCCTGCGGCCGCTAGCTGGTCAGCTGGAACCAAGATGGACGCTGGCGAGGAGGGGTTGCCTGGCGTTTGCTGGACATAGTGGACTCTGTGGGAATAAAATCACATCAAAGACATAAATGATATATGATGTTAGCTGGCTGAATACGGGTGGTGGGCGAGTGGTTCCCTTGGGAGGGGTAGCAGTAGCCCTCAATCCTGCGGCCGCTAGCTGGTCAGCTGGAACCAAGATGGACGCTGGCGAGGCGGGGTTGCCTGGCGTTTACTGGACATAGTGGACTCTGTGGGAATAAAATCGCATCAAAGGCACAAATGATATATGATGTTAGCTGGCTAAATGGATGGTGGGTGAGTGGTTCCCTTGGGAGGGGTAGCAGTAGCCCTCAATCCTGCGGCCGCTAGCTGGTCAGCTGGAACCAAGATGGACGCTTGTGAGGGAACTCCTGGTGTTTGCTGGACATAGTGGACTCAAAGTAAAGGCAGATTTTAATTCTTAAAATTCAAGCTATAAAATGAAATTTTATACATAATGTGAATATAGCTATTTGTGACGCGTTACATCAAAAGGTACAAGTTGTCGGCAAGGCCGATTTTGAGCTACGGGCGTCTGAAGTTTAAAATGATTGGGAGGTCGATCTTTAGATATCGTAAAAAATGAGGTCCTTGAAGTATATATTTTCAATGAATGAACTTTGTTTTTGAAAAAATACATTCAAAATGTGAAAAAAATGTGTTGTTTGTGACCAAGTCAGATCCAGTTTTCGCTGAAAATGTCCATGGGACCGTCACTTGAGTACCAAATATGACCAATTTGCACGGCAAATATCAGCGCATTCCGATTATTCCCCCTGGCAAATTTGGTATCCCCGTCTTTGTTGCAGTCTATATAGTATATGTGCCAACTTTGGTGTCAATCGGGCAAGTAAAATGCTGATTGCTATGGAGTTTTGAATGGTTCCTTTGAAAACCAGCAATATCTTGAGTTAAAAAATGTTCATGATTTTCAAACGCGTTTTTCTCAGAAGTGTGCTTTTTAAATCCGTCAATGTTGTCATTCTTTAATTTGTCATAGCTCGGTCACCGAATGGCCGATGCCTTTAATTTTGGTATCATTTTAAAGCTGATTAAACAGGCTTCCCAGTGGACCCAACATGTACCTTTTGATGTAACGCGTCACATTTTGTCTTCCAATAAAAAACAAACTATGATGTAAAATTTTCCGTGATTCATATTGTTTTATGGCATGTTGAATAGGCTATGACTAATGCCCTTATCAAATGAGAATCTGTTTTGTCATGTGAGTGCAAGAAAGTCATATTGCAAGAGGTTCCATACTTCATAAATTTGCATTTCACTCATTGTTATTTTTATACATTAATGTCAAGTCATGGTCAGTAGATCGTGAAATGGTTATTGATCCATTTCAAGAGCAACTGAAATATGGGAGAGAAATTTTGAGGGATTTTCTCATTCTAGTAATACCACGTGTATCAAAAAAAATTGTGCACGGATTAAAACCAATTTTCACCTTGATAAAAGCACCAAATCATAATTTTCTTGTTATTGTAGTAAAGCAGATTATATAAGCTAATATATAGAAATCGGATGAAAAATAAAAAAGATATGACCAATTTTGTGAGTACTTTTAGGTTTTATCATAATGCCATAACCCGTAATTGTGATATGTAATATCTTGCTTAACTGTGTAAATCCCATTGGAATGTAAGAAAAACAGACGTACTTACAAAATTAGTCATATCTTTTTTATTTTTCATCCGATTTCCATCATTTTTTCTGCATTTGAAAGCTTATTAAATTTGCTTTACTACAATAACAGGAAAAATATGATTGAGTGCTTTTATCAAGGTCAAAATCAGTTTTAATCCGTGCACAATTTTTTTTGATACACGTGGTAATGTGTAAAATAACATACGGCAGCCAGCCATTCAAGACATGACTTTCTTGCACTCACAGGACGATTTGTGACCTACTGACCTCTGACCCGCAGGTAAGACCAACTTCTGTTGAGATTGTCCAGGCTGCTGCAAAAAAGTGCCATGTGGTAAAGACATCCGACTGCTTGGTATGGTCATGGTAGGCAAACCAGCTGCCACGGTAACGACCGGACTACAAGGTTGTGTCATGATGGTCATCGGTTGTGTTCCCACGGCACGAGAAATAGATGCCGATATCGGTTGAACTGTTACCCTTTGGGGCGATTGCACATAACTTTGTTGAGGGTTTGTTTGAGCTATTGTTACGACTTGAGGCGTGACTACGGCTGGTTGCGACGACATGACCGGTATGACGGTCTGGACTTTATTGCCATTTAATGTCAGTATCGGTGTCGTTGGCATAGCCTGATTGGCAGTTTGTTGCTGAGTTTGGTTACTTTGATTTGCAGGCACAAGAGCAAGTTGATTATTAGAGGTGGTCTTTAAAGTGAACTGACTGTTCTGTTGAGTCGGCGTCAACTGCAAACCGCCGATCTGGAGTTGATTCTGTGGGGCAGCTGTGATTTGAAAACCAGCGGGGACTTTGTTAGAGCCCGAGGGTAATATATATTGTAAGTGAGTCACTCCTGAAGGCTGCTGAACATTCTGCGCAACTGTTGCAGGGGTCAGAGTAACTGGAATCGTTGCCATTTGGTTGGATGCCGTAGCGGCTTGCTGGACTTGTGCCGTTGTTTGACGCGACTGAATTGGTATCATGTTATTTGGTTTCAAAACGATGTTGGACATGACGGGCGTCCGTAATTGCTGCTGCTGTTGTTGAGTTTGAGGTTTAATTGTCAATATCCCAGGGCTAGCAGGCATTAGTTGTGGTTCACTAACCTGCTTACCAGTGGATATAGTTTGTAAAAGCTTAGATGCATTCATCTGAACTTGTGACATGGAAACAGGCGCCAGCGCTGGCACAGCTGACGGTTTGCTGCTACCGGGTGCAACACCGAGTACATTCCCTCTAGGCTGTGCATGGCCCGGGTCCGACACTAGCGTCGGAGTTGCCGGTTGGCCTGCAGTAGCTGTAGAATTCTGCACCGTTAGCGTGGCAAACACAGGAGCGTTGGTAGCAGTCGGCGTGCCTGCAGTTGCAATTCCGCTCATAAATCCGCTCAGGACCTGTGGCCCGACGATAACCGTCCCTGGTTGGGCTGGATTCAGTTGGACCTGCCCTGCCAGAAGACCTCTTTGTGCAGCCTCAGTGCTGACTACCCCTAAAATTGTCTGTTGTTGCTGTTGCTGTTGTGTTCCACCTTCGTGTGTAGGTTGGCTTTGCATCGGTGCTTGATAGATACCAAACGGAATGGTCTGTGGTTGTATCTGCGACGCTGACTGCGCAGTCACACCTGAGTTACTTGTTGTTGAACTACTAGGAGCATTTTCCACTTTCTGCACCCATGGTCTTGTATTGACTTGCAACGTTCCTGCAAAACTTGAGTCTGTTTTTCTATATTTAGGATGAGCTGCCGCTTTGCTTTTATCTATGAATTCAATATCAGTTTTCTTTAATTGAATTTCATCCACACCCAGTTTGGGCCCTTTGGCTTTACAAGGCTGATATTCATGGAAAGCTTTAGCCTTGCTTCCGCTACCCTGATCAGTTTTAACACGAGCAGGGTGCGCCTTGAACACCGCCCCCTTGGGTTGAAATGTACTTCCGCCGGTAACGGGTCTAGTGATCGGTTGTCCGTCTTGTCCTAAACTGATGCCACCGTCTGACTGATCAGATCCGCTCAGTTCGTCGAGTTTGGCTTTGATCGGTTTAGGTCTGTGAGGTTTCTTAGACGATGACGGAGGTTTCATTACCGGGGAGAATCTCTGCTGCGGGAATGCTTTGTTTTCAATCATAGTTTCGTCCTCAGATTCCGTCTCACTGTTACTGTCTGCGACGTTCTCGGTGCACTGCAAATCAATGTGGGGAACTTTGCTCACTTCTTCATCAGCTGGAAGAACAAAAAGGAAACAGTTCATCAAAATACAGTGGAACCTCGTTAACACAAAATCTGTTAATACAAAAACCCTGATAACACAAAACAGTTGGTTGGTCCCAAGTGTGGATTTTCCATGTGAATTCAGTTGGATAACACAAAATCCTGTTAACACAAACTAGCACCAGACTTTGCACGTACTTAAAGTATACCGTGTGTGACGCACATGCTAATTTAAATATCAATTGTGGATTCATCACAAATCAACAACGGTTCGCTCCTGTATAAGGAGATACAGCGAGTTGTTGAATTAGATTTGAAGCTGAATAACAGAGTAAAAACCCTCTTTTTCACAGCATTTCACAGGTACTTGAATCCATTTTTGACTCAATTGTTGACTCCACATCAACCCACTACATGAACCTCAAAAGCTTTTTGAGTCTTCAATGATTGCAATAGGCTGCCTATATCTCTAAGGCTACATAAAATTAATTGTTTGTCTAAAAGCTCCCGCGCGTTAGTTTTAGTATGCGCGTTAGTTTTTCAAAAAGTCGAAAAAAATATTTTTTTGGCCGTTTTTTTTTTCTTTTTCGAAAAATATTCTTCATAATTGGCAAAAATTCCATATTTACTTGCAACATAAAATTTCTAATTGGTTCTTTATTCTGTTTTTTATTTAAAAAAAGGCCTATCTTAACATTAATTTTGTATCAGACATGTAAATATATGAGGAAGTACATATGGAACTCTTTTCTATTTAGAATAGCACTCATGACTTCTGTCACACACGAAAAAAAAATCTAAGAGAAAAAATAAATAAATAAAAATAAAACCGCATTTCGCATTAGTTTTTCAAGAGAGGAGAGCTTTGAGACAAACTATTTTATTTTAAATGGCCTAACCTACCAAAAGAAATGCACTATTGTAGTTGACAATATGACAATACTGGTACCAATCTACGCTGAAGTCAGCCTCTTTTACCCACAAAAAGGCTTACCTTTAACAAGCTTGAACGGATGCATCGTATCGGGCCGATATCACACCCTATCGGCAAAACATCGTATCGGTAAAATCACCTGTCTTTACCAATGAACTTTACCGATGTTTGGATTTAAGCCTAACTGGACTAGGCCACGTTTTTGATCCGCTGATGATGCACTTATACATTGGTATTGGATATCATATCGGCAAGATTGTGACAGATAAAAGCGTGGCCTAGACCTAGGCCTCGTTTTTGATCAGCTGATGATGCACTAAAAGCGTGGCCTAGCCCTAACTGGGCTAGGCCACGTTTTTGATCAGCTGATGATGCACTAAAAACGTGGTAGCTGGGCTAGGCCACGTTTTTTATCAGCTGATGATGCACTAAACCATAGGTAACAGATATAGTATCGGCAAAGTGACAGATATAAAACATCGGCATATCGTATGGGTAAGGAAATGAGCCATCGGTTCAACCTTAACCTTTAACGCAAATTTGTCAGTTTGTATTTATCCAGACTTTCATGCTTCAAAGTATCAAATCTCCCTTCATGTTGAATGTACTTGAAACAATTATCAATTTTAAAGCTTGGTTCGATTTTTAAAAACTTAGTTTTCATGTTCGTAAGAAAGATGGCCACTATAGAGGTCTAAATTTCAAATTTCATCTGAATCGCTCAAACCGTTTTGATTTTATTTGCATTTCAGAGCTGCCTATACATAACTGAGTAAAAATAATTATGGTTACCATAATTAGACACATTTGCATATATATCTCCAATACATTTCCAAAACAGAACATAACTCAGCTGTGAAATTTCACATGGGATATGAGAAAAATAAGCAATATTTTGGTACCAAAATCTCAAAATGTTGAAGCAATCGGACCATGCTCCTTTTATTCTGTTTGACTCTGCAATGACACATAACTGACCAAAGGCCACCTTTAGTGGAGGTTTGTAGTGGACGGCCATATTTGTGACCTGTCATATCGAAAGGTACTTTACGGGTCCCAAAATGAAAATTGATTTTTTTGGTCACATCTGAAAAAGTATATTTTAAGCTTTGCTTTTGGTTATTGGATGTTCGAATGCAAAGTTACATCCAAATTGGTAAAAGGCATCGGGCTGATTCAAGAAACTATAGTTTCTTGAATCTGAGAAAATTGAGTTTAAAGTATCTACTGGTAAAACTCGAATGGAGAAAGGATTTTTATCTTGTTTTTTAAAACATTTGTCTTATGTTTTGGATGTTGGAACCTATTTATATGATAGAATACACTTCAAAGGTAACGTTTCTGATGAAATTAGAAATTCGACCTTGGACGTGATTTTTGACTATGCTCAGCTTCAATGGCCCGTATCTAGTAATTTACTATGCCGACCTTAAGGTACCTTTTGATATGATGGGTCACATTTGTTAAGACAGAAAAAAAGGCCTTAGGCCTAAAAAAAAAACATGTTTGTTTGCCCTCCGCGACCGACCCTAAAAATGCCAAAAATTAGGGTCAAACATGTAAAATATTAAAACTCAATATTTTCGATGTAAAACGTAAAATTTAGCAGTCTAAAGTCACATTTAGTAGTATAAAATGCATATTTCCTCTAAATAATGACCCACAATCTTCGATTAAGCCCTGCATTGCTTGGTATTCACGATAAAATCCATGGAATGACATCATTCTTTAAAATATAAGTGATGAGGAAAAAAAAAAGGAGAAAAAAAAGATCAACCGACCGACCGACCCAAAATTTTAATTTTTCCACTGGAGGGCAAACAAACAATTTTTTTTTTTTGCCTTACCCATCATGACATCATCATCACCCTCCTCGTCAATCACCATATGCTCGTCATCACTCAGCGTTTCTTCCGATTCGTAGCGAGGGCGCTGTGCTTGCTTCAGTTTCGGCAAGTGTAATTTCTCTGGTGATGGTTTGCTCTCGGTGTTACTTTCAATGGGCTTGTCACACATCTGAAAAGAAAATACATTTATTCTGTCAGATTGCCGCCTGCAACATAGTCAGGTTTGCTTAAAAATTTGTTGGGTTCACCTAAGAAAGAACACATTAAGTCAAAGGGTATCTTTTTAAAGAAATTTGGCTTACATTGCCATCACTCATCTTATTGTTTGAACTTATAACAATGTTCATTTTGAGCTGATATAAATACACACTTTAAGACCAATTCGGGTATGAGAACATTCCGTGACTTTGCAAAATATGAATTCTCAGGGTTTTTTTCATATATAGTGTGGGACATGGATTATTAATAGACTATTACCCATCCCCCAACTGTCCCTGTCTGGAATTTTAACTCTGATGCACTAGATAAAATTATGTGTCGTCATACTAAGTTTATGCTACAGAAAACAAGTACCTGTAAGGCAAAAGAAAAAAAAATAGTCTGTCTCAGCTAAGTTTGTAAACGAAACACGGATGAACCGTTACACGAACGCAAGACTCGTGTTACGTAAGAAATATGCGGTAGACGAAAACACGTAAAAAAAAAATAATAATAATAATAATTAAATGCTGTTTTTCTAAAACCAAATTATACTACAACCAGTACTTTTACTAACTCATTGAACATTCAATAACTTCGTGAAATCAATCACCAATACCGTACAAATCTGAAGTTTTGCTTGGGTTTCGCCGCAACCTTTCAAAGTCTGGCCACCGTTGCAGATTCGTTATAGCGCCATCATACATCGAAACGGCACAATTCAGAGTCAAAGGTCAGACAAATGGAAGACAAACAGGAAGTAGATCGCCAAGCAGATAAGGCCGAAAAATAAACAAAATAAACACCGCAAAATGACAACAATCTGGACATATTTCTCTGTATAAAATCAGGCAATACAATCAGGAAAAAAAATATTACTATTTCGATCGTCGATCGAAACTTATGGGGGATACATGATAAGTGCAAGCGGGAAATTTTGGTGTTGTTTTCCGTAGTTCGATCGTGGACCGGTCAACCGGTGCACTTTCGTGTAAAGCCGACCGTGTAACGTAAGAGAAAAAACACGGTATAATACAAGCTTAGTCTCAGCTTCCAGCGCGCATAGCTTTAAAAAATCCAAATTTAGCGCATTTCTTTATCTTTTTAGGTTTTTGAGAGATTTTCAATTTTTTCATCTTTTTTTCCTACTACCGTACTGGGGAAAAAAAGTTAAATAAACGTCCGCGAAGAGGCCGCGAAAAAAAAATAGTGACCGAAAAATGCAATTCAAAAAAATTAGGGGGTATTTCCGCATCCGCGTAGCCCTTTTTTACTAAAAGAAAACAAAAACACATAGCGCTTAGAGTTTGAACTTAAGTAAGCTGAGACAGAGTTCTTTTTTTTTTGGCCTAATATAGCTTTAAATCCCATAATTATTTACGCATCTTTCAACACAGTCTTCCGTAAAGAACATGGAAAAAAGGATTAGCTACTCGTGATTGTGCGTTAAATTCACAGCTCCCTATCATTTATTCCATGATCTTGACGTATGAAGGTGTTAAGTCGATCTTGGCCTAATGTATTACCTCCGAGAGAACCGATAGTGCTGAACTCTCAGCCTGCGTGTGCTCAAGAGGGGTAACCGGGATGTGTGACGCACTCAAGGACCGCTTCTTGGGAGGAATGGACGACATCGGCATCTGACGATGATGTAACGGCTGGGGCTGCAAAGAAAACATGTCAAAATGTCATTCAGTATTCACAACTAAATTGTTAATGATCTCCATAATAAAATCTAAAAGTTCACTGAACAACACAAGGAAAGACAGATGAATTGATCATATTTTTACAAAATTGCTTTAAATGCATCATATGATCAATGATTAAAACTTGTCAAAATTGAGGCAATTTAGGTCACTCATGTGCTGATAACTAACACAAATTCTGAAATTATAACAACTTTCTGATGGCATTACTTGTCTCCCATAACTGAAGGACAGCATCGCTCAAGAGCATTTCATGATCAGAGCTAAGAATGTATGCTAAATATAAGAGTAAGAACAATTTTTCTCATACATGTGTATGTAAAAGTGAAATCGCAAATGCGCTTGCTAGTTAGTAGTTAGATAATGTCAGCGCATACTCTTGTTTATTTTCACCCTTATATGAAGTTATGAACATCACTATCTAGTGACAATAATAATAGCATAAACAAACACGGTTCATTTTTTTTTCTCGATCGAAGAGAAAATGACAATTTCTTTGTGGATTAAATGCATTTAATCTGGACAGATTTTGCATCTCTCGTGTTTTTGAGGAGTCTTGCGTTCGTGTATCGGTACAACCGTGTTTCTCTTACAAGCTTAAGAATATGTATGCAAACTCAGTCAATGGAGAAATTGCATCGGTTGCATAACAATATCAGCCACATTTCAACTTAATTCTGTCTATATTTTGATACACACATGTAAAGTCGGTGCCACAAATTCTCCTTGACAATGTAAAGAAATACTGGGGGCAAGTCCTTAAGGCATGTAAATAATGCGCAATAACCTCTTATGCTGGGTGGTCCTTGTTATCAATGTCAAAGGGCCTCTGGCACAGACTATTGAAATATTGTGCAGGTCTCATCCAAGCAACAAGGCCCTTCACTCTAATTTTTTGTTTACACTTTTCAAAGACTGGCATGGGCCCTAGAAAGCTTAGGGGAGACACGTAAACTAATCGGCAAGAGCTTGCCGTTATCTGAACTAGACGGCAAAGCCAAATTTGGGGCATCTGGCCGGAACATATTAAATTTGATGCTTTAAAATCATAGATGTAATCCACAAGCACACAACCAAATGTGTTGAAAAGAGGTATTATCAATATATTTAAGATTAGTGGAGAAATAGACTGTTCCGACTATTGCAGATATCTGAACCATGTTGCCTAGTAGTTTACGTGTTTCCCCTTACACCATAACAGTCTATTTATACTCACTTGTGGCTTGGGTCTGGCCATCGGTGGCATCAGCTCTTTACTCGGACTAGGGCTTTGTACAGGCGCTGATACTGGTATCACTTCACTTGTGGCATTAAGCTTACATCACGACGGTGTATTCTTACCTGTGGCGTGGGTCTGGCCATGGGTGGCATCAGCTCTTTACTCGGACTAGGGCTTTGTACAGGCGCTGATACTGGCATCACTTCACTTGCGGCAGTAACTAGCATGTTAAGACCAATGTTGTCAACTGGAGTAGGTCCTACAAAAGATAACAAAATGGGTAATAATTATGATATAATTAAAGCTAACTGACCAACTGATGAAATGAAACTCACCCATTACATCAAGGGTACTTCCAAACCCAACCGGTGGTCGACCAGAGCATATTTAGGTGATTAACATTGTTTAACAAGTAGAACTCAGGCTTACGGGATGGGTAAAATATGTCCTGCCGAATGTGGCCAAAGTTTACCCCATTTGAACTACTGTGACCTTGAATGACCCTGATGATCTTGAAGTGACCTCAAAAAATGTCATGTTTGTGCACCAAGGTTTGACCTTCTTTGACCTTTAGTGACCCCTGATGACCCCCGATGACTTTTGATCCATGGTATAATCTCGGTGTTTGGATGGTCAATGCAAGGAGCACCCACCCTTCAAATTTCAGGAACGTGCGACCCTCGGTCTCAAAGAAAATGTAGGTTAACATTTGGGTTAACATTTTCATCATGGACACACGGACGGAAACACGGACAGAGTCCATTTTAAAGTCCACATCCCGAACGAGTCGGCGGGGAAAAATAGATACCAAATTGCTAGAACAGACTGCTGCCAATACTGGTTGAGATTTGAACTCTATGTTTCTCAGCACTGTTTGCTTGGTATTTTCCATAATTACTGATGGAAAATGTTGATACATTTCTCTATGTTTCTCAGCACTGTTTGCTTGGTATTTTCCATAATTACTGATGGAAAATGTTGATACATTTGTTATAGTCATTTTACTTTTCTGTAAAGAAAACCGGTTAGAAGCCCACTCAAGATATGGAGAAACTTCATCAGGCTTTTCTTAAGGGGAGCAACTGGAAAAATTTGAGTCAGATGGTCGGTAAAATGTTCCATGTTCACTGGAAGATATTGGCCTCAAGAAATTTCCTGGCAATTTTCAGAGAATTTGCTTCAGATTCTAGAATTCCTGAAAAGGCTTGATCCCAGATCATGCATTCCTTCACCTCATTATTCATCATTACTTTAGCACATCCCATCTAATTGGTGAACAAGGGGAAAGAACTTTGAATCCAATATAGGCTCGTTCATTTCACAAAAAAGATCAATTTACAAAATGAAGCAATACACAAGTAAATTTGGCTTAAGAAAAGGTATGACATGTGAAAAACCATGGCATGTGGAAGAAAGAAGCACAATGCCATACCTTATCTACTTATTCCGAACTGATAACCATATAACTTACTGGTTGGCGTTGTGGGTATATCGTCTCCTTCAGAAGCCGTCCGTGTCCGTTCCTCTTTCCTTGGTATGGTGGAAGTAGAACTGGCAGACTTCTTCCTCTCCTTATTGCACCATTTCCACTCAGGGTGAGCCTTGAAATGAGCCTCTTTCACCTGCAAAACAAAGGACAAAGTCACAAGCGGTTTCAGTTGCAGGGTTCTTTGAGTTGATATCGACGAGTTTGAGTTAGTCTTTGGATCATTGGTTATTCAATGGCAGGGTTAGCAAGTTGATAACAAGGAGTTTGAATTAGTCTTTGGATCAGTGGTTATTCAATGACAGGGTTAGCAAGTTGATAACAAGGAGTTTGAAGTTTAAAATCAGTCTTTGAAATAGTTGTTATTATATGTGTCCTATCATATCGAAAGGTACCTTAATACCGGCATAGTAAATTACGAGATATAGGCCATTGAAGCTGAGCATAGTCAAAAATCACGTACAAGGTCGAATTTCTAAATTCATCAGAAACTTTACCTTTGAAGTGTATTCTATCATATTAATCAGGTTCCAACATCCAAAACATAAGACAAATGTTTTAAAAAAACAGATAAAAATCCTTTCTCTATTCACGTTCAACCAGTACAGAAACTTTAAACTTGATTTTCTCAGAACTTTAGTTTTCGGAATCAGTCCGATACCTTTTACCAATTTGGATGTAACTTTGTAATCGACCATCCAATAACCAAAAGCAAGGTGTCATTTTAAAGCTTAAAATATAATCTTTCAGATGAGACCAAAAAATCAATTTTAAATTGCCGACCTTAAGGTACCTTTCGATATGACGGGTCACATATTGCAAGGTTCTCCTGAGTTGATAACGAGGAGTACGAATTAGTCTTTGGATCATTGGTTATTCAATGGCAGGGTTAGCAAGTTGATAACAAGGAGTTTGAAGTTTGAATCAGTCTTTGAAATAGTTGTTATTCTATTGCAAGGTTCTCCTGAGTTGGTAACGAGGACTTGAAATTAGTCTTTGGATCAGTGGTTATTCAATAACAGGGTTCACAAGTTGATAACAAAGAGTTAGAAGTTTGAATTTGTCTTTGGCACAGTAGTTATTCAACTGCAAGGTTCTCCAAATTGCAGGCATGAAAATGAAATTCCATTAAAAAAAACAGAAAAACAGGCTTAAAAACAGGAAAACACATACAATGGGCCACAAAAAACAGGAATTCCTGTTTAAACAGGAAGATTCTCATGCCTGAAACTGATAGCGAGAAGTTTAAAGTTTGAATCAGTTTTTGGATCAGAGGTTATTCAATTACAGGGTTCTTTAAGTTGATAACGAGGAGTTTGAACTATGCTGGTTTCAGCGTGTCAGCCAAGGTTGTCATAGCGTAACAATGACAATTCATTTCCTTTAACCTAAAAATTGCTTGAAAATTTTCATTTTGCGATACCAATCTGCTCTTATGGTCTTTAGCATGCTGTATACGAGTCATGTCTTGTAATCAATACCACCTATTATAGCCGAATCATCAAAATCGTCTGAATTGCAAATCTGCCAATATATGTCAAATTATGACCATCAGATTCTCATTTCAGTCCCGAGGCGAAACAGCATGTAATTTAACGTTGTAGTATGACATCGTAGTGGGCCATCAAAATCGATAGTTGACAAGCTAGCTGGCTTCTGTGCTATCAACAATGATCCAACTGATCACTAAACAAACTCAATGGGTTAGCAGTACCCGAAAAGTCAAGTGTAACCTTTAAACATAGCGGCGGAAGCGGGAGGGGAGGGGGCACATATCCCCCCTAAATTTCATTGGGGGACAGACCCCCTCAAAAAATAAGAAAGAAAGAAAAG
>JXSR01S026324.1:39150-50609 GCA_000969725.1 Ophiothrix spiculata | reverse complement strand
GGTATGTCTTGCGAGGGTTGTTCTGCTGTGGCCGATTTCTTTCCCCTTTTACCCCTTTCACTCTTGCGATTCATGTTGATTCATTGCACATTTCTACATCACAAAAGAAAAGAAAACAACATAAATCATTAATATCATCACCATACAAGAATAGTTTGCATCAGAATAAAAAAAATTGCAAGTCATCATCACAGCCACAAACTTGGTACCATTGACTGCATTATAAAATATCTCTCTGAAATGCTGTTCACTGAGCACTATTTTATAAAAAATAAGTATAATGAACTTTGTATTAGTAGCCAGGGACCATATTCACGAAACAATGCCAATTCTAATTGTCAGCTAACAAATTCTGCCAAAATGCAGGCCAAAATTGATGTTCCGTCCCAGCAAAATTAAGCAACTTGGGAAGCTTCATGGAAAATTGTTTAATGTGGATGGAAAAATTTTAAGAAATTCACAACAGAGAAAACTTTAACCAAAACAACAATTTCAACCAGGAATTAAAAGTAACCTAGTTAAGAAAAATCTGGCTTTCTGCTACTTTCCTGTCACCACTGTTTGTGATGGTGGTGTACTGTCCATGGCCTGGGGTTTGTCCCATGCAAAGCAATCAGAATGGTTCACTCCCCGGGGGGGTACTCAATTTGGGGTGTGCCACTGGGAAATTTGAAGTACCACCCATGCATATACCAATTTTCAAGAAAAAGGGACCCATCCATATACCAAATGCCCCAAATTTTGAGTCCAAAATTATACAAAAATTGAAATTTTCTCCCAAAATTTACTCTAAGTTGGCGAGAATTTCCTGATTTTTGTTTGAAATTTCGAAAAAATTCAAAATTTGCGCCAGACCCATCAAAATACCACATTTTGCAAAGAAAAAGGACCCATTGGCATACCAGAGAGCCTGATTTTGCTACCCAAATTTGCGGCACATCCCCGTTATCACTTTTGTACTAAGTACCCCCCCTCAGGTTCACTCACAAACATGACACTCACATTTTGCATGCATACCTTTAGTCTTGCATATCATCCATGCAAAAATGCAGGCCATATACAAAAACATTACATTTTTACACTGTACTTTTTTTAAAATATCAGCCCATAAGTGTTCAGTCACCAAGTCAAAGTGAACAAGTCTGAAGACTTGCAGTTCTATTCACAGCAGTATAGTCACAAACTAAATTTGGCTGATCCATTACTATTGAACCTTCCAGTTCTTGAAAAATCAGGAACTAACCCCAGGTTTGTTTTTATCAAAAACCATGGCATACAAAATTCCAAAAATACCTTGGCATACCGGTACCTCCAATAGTATGATACTAATCATGTATTTATGCTATCAATCCCTTTATATGTACATGTAAACAAGTGATCAATTTACCTTGGATATATTTTGCCATCTAAGATATGAAATAACCCCACTGTCTGTAAAACTGTGTTGTGTCCAAAGGGGTATTGGAAAAATTATTTTCTTCGAAATTGGAATATAGACAAAAACATTTTTTTATGCCAGGAATGTTTATCTGAATATGATTGTAAGCAGTCAACTCCTAACCCCAGTGCATCAGCTTTCTGTACTTTTGGGTACATATGTGAATTTGTAGGTTTGCAAAAAGGGACTCTGCGAGACCAATTTCATACAATTTTTTGTCTTATCCCAAGCACACACAAAAAGGTTGGTTTATTTTATAATTTAAATTTGAAAAATTCTGAAAAAAGAGCACTCCCTAAAAATATGTGATGTGCAACAACACTGACCCCATTTTAAACCTATCAACGAATGACCTGCACCTCCCCTTTTTTCAAATGCGATCTCACTAAATGACCCCTCACTAAATGAGCCCTATTTTCTGGTTCTAATAACCCAAGGATCATTATTTTCTTAGTTACTACAAATGAACAGGTTGAAGCCTCAGGTGTAAGAACTTGCCGATAGCTCTCCCAGTTTGCACACAACTTTACTGCCACTTCACCGGAAGATCCCCTAGTTTTATGATCCTCACCGAATGAAGCCCCCTATTTCTGGAAGCTCATTTAAAGACCCCGGGAGTGGGGGGCACTCCCTAAAAACATGTGACGGAGATGTGCGCCCACATTGACCCCCATTTTCAAACCCCCTCTCACCGAATGACCTCCTTATAATTTTTCACAGGTTACTCTCACTGAATAACTCTCATTTTCAACATGCTCTCTCACTGAATGACCCCCATTTTCAGAAGAAAACTCTCTCAGTAATGACCCTTGTTTTAATAAATACATTTTTCTCAAAAGCTTTCGTCCAATGACCCCCATTTTCAGAAGAAAATGCTCTCACTGAATGACCCTTGTTTTCATACCCTTGTTTTAATATATAAATGAGTTTTACCATGTACTTTCTGATGATTTTGGCTCTGTGCAGTGTTAACACCTGTGGATCATACCCGGGGATCATACCTACCGTATTAGGTTTTAATACCCTAAGGATAATTATTTCATGGTTTTTATAGTTGTTTAAACACCTCACTGGAAACCTCAAGTTTTATGAGAAATTTGAGCGCCTCACTTAATGACCCCTTTTTTAAAAGTAATGAGATCCTCACTAACAGACCCCCTATTTTTTATTGTCCTCATCGAATGACCCAATTTTTTCTTTATTTAGCCTGTCATCGAAAGACCCCTCTTCTGAGGTCTGTGTCCCACACCGCCGTCGCTTTAAAATTTGGTTGCACCCCCGGCCACACACCCCTGTCAACCCTCCCCCCAGCCACACACCCCTGTCAAAAAATGTGAGCCCCCAGGATAGAATCAGAATATAGGTTCCTGAACCTAAATTGGGGGGGGGGGTAATCCTCAAAATTGTTAAGGTATTTTGAAAATCTCTGGACCCCTATCCCCTCCCCATTCTAAGTTGATTTATAAATAAAATCCTAACATTGACATTGAAATGATGACATAATACCAAACCAAGACATTTCTAGCTAGTAACTGGTGCAGGGAAACCAAGCTCATGTTCACTGACCAGTGCCTACATGTAGAGACTTGCTATGCTCAATTGTAGACTTCACACAAGTCAGCGCAATAATTGAGCTATCCAGGCTATAGTATCTAGGCAGGCTAGCAATGATAAGGCCATATGGAAAAAAATATTATGTCTCACATACTGGTTCTGAAAAATTAAAGAGTCGTTCTATTTATTTAATTTTTTTCCCCATCCCCAAAGCAGCTCTGAATATACTTCAAGGCGTCATATTTGGCATTTGGCACATATTGCAGACTAGTATATGATAAAGGTGTCGGCTCTGATGTGCTCAACAAGGCCCAATTAACGGAGCTTGCCCTATGCTTTTTAGCACAGTTCATATTTCTGCAAAAGTTCATTCTTATGCAAGTTTCAAAGACTAAAATTATATGATTTGTTTGTTTTAATCTTCAAGAAACAGGAAGTCAGGGACGTGAAACATATTCCTTTTTCCCCAAGCCTAAATATCAATCCATCCAAGCATGATTAATATTCTGTTACATATTAATAGGGAAACTAGCCCTTAAGCAATACACATGCACAGATCATGATGAAAATGTGCCTCTGGTTTCTTGCCAAAATATACCCTAATAAACAAGAATTTGTCTTCCGGCAGCTCGAAATTTAGCAGTGGTTCGTTTCCGTCAAAATCAAGCATACAATTTATTCCGTAGCAAAAAATAAGGTAACGGAGCATCGGGTACCACAGCCCCGATTTCAGCTGAATTTCGAGCTGTGAAAAGACACATTCAATAAACAATCATACATCAATTTATCAAATGTCCTTTGACCCACAGCCTCTGGTAACTGACCCAATGCTGCATATCATCATCACTTTAATTGTAACTCATCCATCCTCTACTCATTAATTTTTAACTCTTTAATTTAAGGCTCTGTGACAGTACAGTTTGGTGGTCACTGGTTCCATGGCAAGGGCTAAAACTCCAGGCACCAAATTGGTTTAGAATTGACCTGGGAATTCTGAAGGATTTTGACCTACAATTTGGAAGTATGACCCATAAAATTCCAAAAATACCTATAATTTTCAAGAAAAGACGACCATGGGCATATAGGCCTAACAATCTTTTGTAGAAATTGCTGCAAGTTTATGCCATTTTTCTTGCCCAAATTTTTGAATATTTGAAGTAGAATTATCAAAATAGGCCCCCTATAGGCATAACAATTCAAAAAGAAAATGGACCCATCCGCAGGGATACATCAAACCCGCCATCAAGACATCAGTTTTCAACACATCTTAAAACCACTTTTGAAGGACTAAATGTGATGGCTCACCCCGAAAGGGGGGGGGGGGGACTTTGGAGATTATATCAATTTTGATTTTATCATTTCATTTGTAACAGCATTTTCTAAGCTTTAAAATGACACCTTATATGTTGAAATTGATCAAGGCAATTTGCTGGAAATTCTTATTATTTTCTTTATTTTTTGCTGCCTATTTTCATCAGTTACTCGAAAAGTGTTTTTGCAAAGTCCCCCTTTTCGAGGTGAGTCATCACATATCTCCAACAGAATAATTAATAATGCATGCAGTTTAGTGGACATTTATTGACCTTAGGAAGTTGAATGACCAACAAAATAAATGTGCACAACACTATTCACAATCAGCAGGATGCTCTATAAACTCAATGTCATGTACGTACCTGCCCTAGCTCCAAACTAGGGATTTGTGCCATGAGGCCTTTATTTTCACCAATTTTACCACACCCCTAACCTGAGGAATTTATGAACACCAAATTGCACCAGCACCAAATTGCACCAGCTTAGGGGTGCACTATGATATTCAGTGCATGGAAGTTGGGGTCAAGTAAATTTTTTTATCCGTCAAAGACGTCAAGATTTTTAATTTGATTTTCATGTTTTTCTTTATCTTGAAGTAGTTGGGTAAAGGTTTTTTTTCCTCATCTTTGGCTCAAGATTTTTTTTTCATCGCCTTCGGCAGCAAAGGTTTTTTTTTTAAATGTCCATGCCTCCCTCTGAAAATCAAATGGCATACAAATAGGCCCTATAACTTTTAAGGGATCTTTCACAAACACTAATTGTAAGAGGGGGCCTCATAAAAAAGTGTGTTTGTGAACCATTTTCAGGATCCTTAAATGATCAACCCATAGAAAAGAACACAAAAACTCAATTTTCACAGGAACTTTTTACAGCAATCTTTAAAAAGAATAAACATTTATGCCTAAAGTTTTGCATCAGCCTTCCCCTACCAGGAGTTTGTAACCAATCCCTAAACATTTTGTTCTTCAGGAGGTGCAGGATTGTGTCTTTTTGACAAAAATGTCCCATTCAATGGTAATAATCCATTCCTTTTTTTTTTTCAAGAACGGAGCAATTCTACAAATAGATACAATACTGCACCTTGATGTTTCTTCTGTGTTTACGCAAGTTTACAAACTCTGGATAAGTTTGTTTTGAATAGGAACCCCCCCCCCCCTTCCCCCGATAGAATTTAAAACTAGAAGGATCTATCTGAGGAAAGCCTAGATTGACCAAAGTGAGACTGCTCCACAATACCATGCTAGTTTCTCAACATGTACAAAAGGTTGCTTGAACTTAAAAATTTCACCCCTTCAGGTCAATATATATATATATATATATATGTGATGGCTCACCCCAAAAGGGGGGACTTTGCAGATGATATCAATTTTGATTCTATTATTTTCTCTGTTATAGCAATTTATAAGCTTTAAAATGACACCTAACTTGTTGAAATTGATCAAGGCAATCAAATTTTACAACAGAAAATCTGCTGGAAATTCTTATTATTTTCTTTATTTTTTGCTGCCTATTTTCACCAGTTTCTCGAAAAGTGCTCTGTCGCAAAGCACGCCTTTTCGGGGCGAGTCATCACATACAAGCATGTTTAGTTACATTTACTACATGGTAAATTCTGTCAT
Source organism: Ophiothrix spiculata (assembly GCA_000969725.1). Lineage (NCBI taxonomy): Eukaryota > Metazoa > Echinodermata > Ophiuroidea > Amphilepidida > Ophiotrichidae > Ophiothrix > Ophiothrix spiculata. Next base: position 44,687 of record JXSR01S026324.1, on the reverse strand, counting down.
TCTTTTATGTTTGAACTTTTTATGACCCTGGATAACCTCCGGAAATAAAACTTCCATTCAAAAAATCTTTAGCACCACTAATAAACATATTAGAGCACCATGAATGAACCAACATTTTTAATGAACCTTTGCCCAATAATATGGGACCAAGTTTTATCAATTGCGTTTAAAAAGTTTATGTATAAATTTATCCAAGAAATGTGTATAGATTTCCAAAAAATAACCTTATTCCATCCCCCTATCCCAATACACCCCACCCCAATTCACACTAAATCAAACTCACACACACCAATCATAATGGGAATGTTCATTTAAGTTTCATCAATTAGTTAAGTTATGATCAGGTATAAATTTTCAAAGGATTTCAAAAAATATCTTATTAGAACATCTTCTCAGACATCATCCATGATCCCACACCATCACATCATAATAATAATAATAATAATAATAATAATAATGGAGGGTTCTTATAAGGTGCACACTCATCAAATGATCTCATCAATGCGCACGAACGACGAAAACAAACAAGTTACATCTGTGAATCCGGAAAAGCCTGACGAAAAAGGTGAGTTTTAAGATGTTTTTTGAACTGAGGAAGAGAATGAATGTTACGGAGGCTGTTAGGAAGCGAATTCCAAACAGCCGGGGCAGCACAATCATACTCATAGCAAACTTCCCTGTCCTCCTCTTTTGAGAGTTAAAACAAAACCAGCAAAAGAAAATTGTAAAGGTGGAAAATTTGGAGAAACCTTTCAAAAATTATTGACAATCTACACGCATGCCTCTGAGAGTGGTGTAAGAGATAGGAGGCAGGTGATGCAGAATCCTGGAAATGTTGCCCAACTTATCGGGGAAAAGAGTTGAAAAGAGAGGGTAAAAAGAAAGAGCAAAATGCTTTTCCTGCTATTTTGCCAATTTCAGCCTCAGCTAGTGATTTTTGCACAACCATTTCTAACACTTTGTCAAAATTGGTGGAATTGTTAAAACCTGAAAACCTTGAGGGAACACTGACCATGCCCACTTACTCATCTTTAGGGCAAGATTTTTTTTTCCGCCGCCTTCGGTGGCAAAGTTGTTTTTTTCAAAAAACTTCCATGCCCCCCCCCCCACCCTGAGAATCAAATGGTGCGCCCCTAAAGCTTATCAGGAAGTTTTTGCCAACCTATTTAGCACAAGCACCTCTATAACTGTTGTCAAAATTGGTGGAATTGTTAATTTAACCCAAAAACTTTGAGGGAACACAGATCATGACAAGAAGACACCTTAAGGGGCGCACCATTAGATTTCCAGGGGAAGCAGGAAGTTTTTCAGGGGAAAAAATTCACCCTCAATAGGCAAAAGAAAAAAATCACCCCTGAAAATGGAATAAGGGGGAAAACAGAAATTTCAAAGAAAAAAATCCCCCCCCCCCCTTAACGGGACTAGGAAAAAAAAATCAACACCAAACCCAACTTCCTGCTCCCCCCTGGAAATCTAATGGTGCGCCCCTAAAGTAAAGCAAGGTCATGACATATTAGGACTATAATAATAATAATAATAATAAAGCGTTTTTATAACGCGCAAAAATCATCCTGGAGGATCTCGAAGCGCGTGAAAACAGGGACAATGAACAAAGACAAACACGACGAAAAATTAAGAAACGGGGAATGCCTGACGGAAGAGATGGGTTTTTAACTCGGATTTCTTTACATTTCCTTTTTCAAAAGTATGAAAAATATCCTTTTTCACAAACACAGAGAAATACTCAAGCCTATAGCCTGTCAGTCACTTTATTGAATAATCCCGAAAAATGATCCCTGTGGGACTACTGTATAAGTGGTTTATTTCGCGCTACATTAATTTTCGCGCTTTTCTCGCTCAATTCGCCTAGCGCAAAAATAAATGTAGTGCGAAAAGTGGTTTGTATAATACCGCCCTATGTTAAAAACATCAAAATCGCACGAAATGATTCAAAATTACTCAAAATTAGCCTTTGCGCGAAAATTACTGAGCGCGAAAATATTGGCGTTTACAGTACATACAATAACAGTCTTTCAACATCTAAACAAAAACATAGGCCTACATTCAGTCTAATCATAGATTGAAATTAGCGAATTTAGAAAATTTTCGGTTTTGCACAATGTATACTCCCCTTCACTGACTGCTAAGCAAAGAAGTTTGACCCATTTATTAGCAAATTTTATATTTGGGGAGGGATTTTTTTATCCCGTCGCAAAATTCATGAAAATAAATCCCCTGAAATTATATTCTTTTACAGCAAATTATTTTCTAGACAATGAAAATTCTTCACTTTATTATAAAAGGAACTTTTTCAAAGATTTTAAACAGTCATTTTACTCTTTGAAGTATTAACCCTAATAAAACCAAATCTCACTAAATCTCACTTTGAAAATCACGAAAATGCGCTAAATCCAGATACGTGACAGACGGGGGTTGTATGCAGGGACAAATTCGCTGACCGGGCGGCGTCTCAGCGGTGGCTTGCTACGGGTATCACTCGCTTGGGAAACGGAGGTCCCTGGTTCGAATCCTAGTGAAAACCTGTGTTTTTCATCACCCTTCCCTTTTCGAGTTGAAACGAGAAAAGTTAAATGATCAGTTACGGTTAAATAAAACAAAAAATATTTCAAAATCATTCAAATCATCATCAATTGACTGCATGAATTACGTGGGTGCAAAGCATGGTGGGGACTCAAACGAGTTTTCCATCTCTGGTCTATACAGAGCAGACCTCGGTTCCTGTATATATTCAGGCTATTTACTACAAGTACAAAGTAAGCCTAATCTCAGACCAAAAATAGTATGGGCCATGGCAGTTTTACAAGCCGGTAACGCAAACAGTGTTATCACAAATGGGTAAACAACTTGCAGAAGTCGGTCAAAAGTTTTGACATGGCAGTTTCATACAATGAATCAGCATTGAACTTGAAGATTTCTTTGCCAGGGAAAGTGACACCTCAACAAAAAAAGTCACTATATATTTTCGGATTCCAACAAGTCCTTGTATTGAATATGTACATCTCTCCATTAATTTTACAGTGTAAATTGAATCACAATATTTGAGAATTGTTGATCATGTTTTGTACTGTTGCTATACTGAATGCATGCTATCACCGGGTAGTGAGGAAGCATACTATTAACATATGACTGTAGACGGGTCACGAGGACGCATGTCCTTTATGGTTTCCCAATGCAGAGAGTACTAAAAAAAAATCATTTGGTTTTTAACTGTATGCATTTAATGATAAAAATAGTACATTTTATGTAAAATTATTAACTTCAATATAATACGTGAACAGTACTGTTCGTGAACCATTACAAATACCAGGCAATAAACTAAAGCATTGCTCGTCTCTGAAACAGTTTTAGTTCGTACCCTCATAATATATATTAGGAATAAAATCCAATAAATTCAAATTAAATTAGGGATGTGTCATCCATACTGTGGTCAGTTTTTATCTCCATGACACTAAACTAAAAAGCACTCGTTTTGGAACTGGCACTCATTTTGTTTATTGATTTTGCACTCCTTTTGGACAAAATGAGTACCAAAACAAGTAGTAAAATGGGGCCAGAGGAGTACCAGGGCCAAAACGAGTGCCAGTGAGTTCCCAAATGAGTAAATTTAGGCATTATGCAGGGGTGGATTTAGAGGGGGAGGGGGCACGCATTATGCAGGGGCAGATTTAGAGGGGGAGGGGGCGCAGCCAGCGCGTGCCCCTCTTCTTTTGGTAAAGCGCAAAAGAAGCTGCCACTTTTAATGATTTTATTCCTGCAAAATTAATAATTGTGTCAAGAACGACAGCAAATGCATGATTTTTTTTACGAACAGAGCAACACCTGACCTCGAGTGGACACCGAGGTGCTGTCAAAATGCCGCGCCCTCTTTAGAAAATACCTGGATCCACCCCTTTTACGAACATTGTGCACAAGCATTCAGATAAAGAAGCCATAAAAATATTGTAACATTTGTTGGGAAAAATACATTAAATTTGCACACAAAGTGAGGCATTCTACAAAAAAAAAAAGATAGATGAAAACATGTACGCAGTATGGTTGCAATATTTGTACAGCTCGGGACCAGGACAAAATACACCAAATACAATTAAAGCTAGTAAAAGCCCTCCTCATTAAACCTAAAAAAAAAGGTTTTTGTTTGGCGTAACCCGACCTACCCTATTTGTGCTGCCAACCATAGACCTTTTATTTTTATTTTTCATGGCAACAACATATTTTGAACTTTCAGGCAAGGGTTTAGCCAGGATTTGAAAGTACGGCGTCCAAATTCGCGGCCGGGCGAACAGGCCGACTTTAATCAAGACATTGTGATGTCAGCATGATTAATATTCATACTTGACAAAGACAATGATTAAGTAATACCAACATGGCGGCCTTTCGGCAAACACAACACGGTATAAAGCCCATTTTGAAGTCCACAAAGTACATTTAGATTGTGTGATGATGATTATTGAAGATAAATTCTAACATTAAACATTGAATTTCATATCGTAAAACGGATTTTTGGTCGCCTTATTGGACGGCCTTTGCATTTTACAGGGCGTCCATTTTCGTGATCAGCCGTCCAAATGACGGTTGGACGGCTCTCTGGCTAAACCCTTGCTTTCAGGCTACTTAAAATGCCTGAAAGTGATCGCTAAATAGCAAGAGTTTTTAACAATTTAGCTATGACAAGGTTTAAAATCTGACCCCGATTTCACTGCCAAAAGTGTGAAAAAAATATTTAGGGGTTAAAAAATCAGTTAATTATATGGAAATATGTCATTTCTAGGGTAAAAATATCTGTAGTTTTTAATTTTGTGACCAAAAAATTTGTATAATGTGTCGTTTTTGTGAAATTTTACGATTTATGCCCATTTTGGCCCGAAAATAGGCATTTTTCAGTGACAAAATTTTTAATGAGTTGTTATAAATTGCCCTCTAAAGTGACAAAATACAGTAATATCATCCATTTATACTTGTTTTTAGTCAGACTGTGATCTAATAGTCTCAAAAAAACAAGTTTTATCCGCATCAGCTGCATGATTTACTCGTGCTAGTTGTTTAAAATCGGCATGTCGCGTGACAAAAGGGTGCCAAAAATACAGCTATTTTACGAAAAATTCGTGTTCGATCCCTCATAAAATTTGATAGGATGGGTCTACAAAGATGGTTTACCCCTCATTTTGTATGGAAATATGTCAGCTTTAAGTTTATAACACGTTTTATTTCATAATGTACTTGAAAAGTGAAAATAAATGCAATAATGTTACCCCCACCCCTAAGTGTGAAAAAAATCCGGCGATTTGTTAAAAAAATTCAAACTTTTTTATTTTAACAGATATGGCCCTACAAAACTATAGGCTTAAGCCCAGTGTAGTGGCCCATAAGTGTATGGAATATTGTTTTGATAACATACTTTATAAAAAAGTTTGAATTTTTTTAACAAATGGATTTTGCCCTTTTTTCCACTTTTTCGTCAATCTCGGCCCTGTATTAGTCAATGGGACAAAATTTCAAGTGCATGGCTCTGCATTTTT
>JXSR01S026317.1:8053-23451 GCA_000969725.1 Ophiothrix spiculata | reverse complement strand
ATAATTAATCTTTAAAATGTATTTTAGGAAGGAATATAAAAGACAAGAACGTTTGACCAATGTTCGTCATACGTAGTTAAAATAATGTAATGAATACGTCTCCTGTTTATTGACTATTATTGTACATGCTACGATTTAAGGAAGCTAACTGCATTGGGAAATGTCAGGTTTACTTTATAACTTTAAAGGTTTTTCTGCAGTTTAAATAATTTATTAAACATTTATTAGAATAATCAACTGATAACAGACACCAATAAGTTCTGTTTCAGCTTGTATTCTAGGTCAAGATCAAGATGAAATTTAATTTGTGACTATCTGTTACACTTTCCAAGAATTAATTAAAAAGTCAAGTGTTATCAATTAAAGACTGTCTACTCTTCAGCGTCAAGATATTCAAGCACATGCTTGCACAATTGTATCGTTGCTTGTATTATACTTGTATAGCTGGTATTGGTTTCTTACATATATCAGATCGTATTTCCGTAGTCGATGGCGGGCTGGCTTTATTATATGCTGCCGATAGAAACAGTGCAGCTGTTTGGAGGAGAAATCACCTTCCAGATGAAAATAATGCACACTTTTTCAGACTACGTTTAATATGAGAAATCTGCATAACTGCTATTGCAAATGGCATCAAATTAAGAAACAAAATACTATATTAATCTATGTACTAATGTAATGTTTTGTAGGTGATATACATGTGAGACTTGAGGTAGTTGTAGGGTATCAATTAAATACGGAAGTTTTATCATTTGGTTGTCTATACATTTCATTGTTAATCATGATGAATTAATCAATTCTCTAATTAGTATTTAAGCCATTTAGAAATTACATTTTTTAACCTACGAATGCTTTTTAATAATTTTTGACTGACAATTTTAAACATTTTTAAAACCTTTTTAAGGACAAAACTAATATAAAATTGTAAAATATAAAACGTATGTGTTATTAAACAAGTTAACATGTGTAATATAAAATAATAAATTTGATTTATAGATAACACTTCAATTTGCAATATATTTTGGAAAATGAGTTATTTATCAAAAAAAAAATCCTTTCCAAAAATTCGCAGCACAAGCTGACAACGTTTACCGTCTGTACTTGTACTTGAAATTAAAATCGAAGCTGTCATCATGCTGTAATATTGTTACTCAAAAACAATATTAAATACGTGCCTTATTTATAACAAATTTCAAGGTCGTTTAAAGTGGTATTTCTGTCATTTCACTTATTCTGGCATTGCAATTCAGGATTTGAACTAAATAGAAAATGAAATTGCACTAGAAGCGAAATATTTTAGATATTATTGACAAAAATGAAACCAATTTGCAACATTTTTGTACTCCATATGAAAACTGTTATTGTTGTCTTTAAAACTTTTCAATTTCATATAGAACGTCAGTTTACGAATATTTTGGTAAAGTCATGCATTTGTCAATTAATCTGATAACGTTTATTTAGTACAGAATAGATATTAAATAAAAACTGAGCCGCTTACCAATTTGTTGAAATCCATCAGAACATTTTTGAAATCTGAAAAAAAAAATGAAAGAAGTTTAATGTAATTATATTAATTCCTGAATCACATTTTGAATTTATTAAAGTAACACTCAATAACATATAAAAAAGACCAAGGGAGCGATAATTTGCATAAAATTTTGCAATCCAGTTCTAACCACTGATATTTTTGATAAGTTTCCTATCCAACAATATCAACAGCAGACTGATGTAACATATAATATATGGTTTAAACCGATAAAAGGATACATTTCAATCACATGACCATCAAGCTAATGAGTAACCTTGTTTTCTTATAGTAAAATGATAAAAATTAGCAGTGGCGATTTAAAAATTCTATCTACAATGTATATGATATTTATATGGAAATATATATCGAAATTCTCAACTAGATAAAATACAGACGATAAACATAAACAACCTTATTAGTTGATTAACAGTTTTATAACAGGATTTGTTTGCTGAATACATCTGATGACCAATAAAACAATAATAATTGATAGAGGAATATTATACATTGTTTTGTTTCCGTACAGTTGTTTTGTTTCCGAGTGAAAATTTGAAGCCAGACTAAGTGAACTGCTAAGTGGAATCAACATTCACATATCACTGTAAATTGACACGTGCAACATCAAGGGTAATATTCTACTTGACTAATTATTCAAACAGGCACGTCCCGAGGTTAAGAAATATCGACTGACTACAACATGACATCTGTAAGAGACACAGAGGAGTCTCTCTGGGTCTTCCAAGGAGGTCTTGAATGGGTAGAATACAGTTGTAGCAATAGAAAGATAATGTAGGAGAGATATCATGTTCATGAAAGCCATTTGTGACCTCAAAGGGTAAATGAATATGAGATATAAGATGAATAGACGACATTAGACACAGATCTGTTTTGGTTTTCACTCGGGATGCCTTTATCTTGTTATGTTTCTGGCCTGGGGGTGTCCTTCAAATTTTTTTGTAAGTAGACTTCAGAATTTTGGCATTCTCTATACCACGAAAACGATTTTGAGACCCGTCTTTATACCATTTTTCTAGAAAAAAAAATATAGAAAAACACACAATTTAGGGCAATTTGGGTGGGGTTTTATTCAAAATTTTCAAAAACCCACCCAATTTTGTAAATTGGGCATTGGGTCTGTGACGACAATTCAACCATCGATATACCAAAAATTTCTAAAATGCACCCAAACTTTTTACTTAAATCATTTGTCAGTAAGAATCACCCGGGGTTTCTGAATGTACTTTTGTTCTAGTTGACAAGAAAACGGAATTTTAGGTAGCACGGTTGACATTTTGATCATATTTGTACCAGTGTAAAAGCTGTAACAACAACGGTAAATGATTCACTATTCTTGCGATACAAGTAGCAAAGAGTGATTATATCTTTACAAGAAAAGGATTGATGTTTCAAGGTCACAGTTACGGGCATTATTAGAGATTTTTATTTGATGCATCAAGCCTCACACATTTTTTTTATTGATCCTGTTTCCACTTTATCAACGATAGTTTATTCCGTATGTATTGAAATTATATTCTATAACTTACAACACCAAGATTATAAGGTCGTACTTTCAACTCGCACCTCGCACCGTAACGCTAAAGGTTTGATTATCTAACTAACCAATTACTGCCAATTAAGGGCAATTCAGGATTTGGCTATTATTTTTGCTCGTTTTAAAAGTTATACATTATGATTATTAATCATTTAATCATGTGTACAGAAAAAATGGAAATCATAGATGACATTCTACTTAGTATTTCATTGCTCTCAAACAAATATCAATATTTCTTTCTTCTTTCTGGATTTCTTTAAAGCCAATATAGGTTCAATTTACTTCATTTAAAGCCGATGTATATATTTCTTTGCTCATTTAAAAATAGAAAAATATCTAAACATCACTGGCATTAGCCACGATTAAATAAATAAAGTATATAAAGGAAAACAAATATTGTTCAACATATAAAAAGACAATGTTCATAATCTTAGGATAAAAATAGTGTGTCAGCTTCAATCTAGCTAGCGAGCCTGTCATACTTATATTCCTAAGGCTTACCTCACCTGCCAACTATCAACCAACGATTAACAACATCTTTTTTGAATCGTCTTATTCAATGTGCTGGATTATCACCCACAGAAATCGACCCATTGTTAAAATTTTGCCTATGTATATTTCAGAAAAATCAAAACTCAATTTCAAAGCACAGAAAGCGATAACGATAATTCTTCGTCTCTGGTTACAAATCTCAAAGGGTTTCGAGTAAATACCAAACTTAATCGAAGTTGACTAGATAAAATTTACAAATCAGAGTATTTATTTTATAACAATGTTGGTTTTTTCCTTAGGTCTTCAGTAACACACAGATAGTCAATAACGTTTTCGCTTCAGAAGGAAATATTATCTAGGAAGTATTCTATTTGTTTTTAAGATGAAACATGATCCCGGTGTAACTGAATCTTCTCAGATCAAAACATGTTTTTCGTTAATCAAGACGAAAGGCAGCTACCTTTGCTTTAGTTCCCAAGCATCGTAGCTTGAAGCTACTTAAAAAAGATCAATGATGAAAGTAATAAAAAATCATCATTTTATGATTGTTAAATTTTGGGTATTCAAGTTCAATACTTTACAAAACAATATTATGGTAAGTCTTTAAACCTGTCATTGTCTCAACGAATCGTAGAATCTCTACGTGATCAATACTTGCACTGCAAAGCAAATAGAAAGTGGTTTCAGATGGGATAACCGACATAAATTGCAAATAACAGTTGAATACGCCAGTACAAGAATACACCAACTCCAATAGCTCCCTTCTGTTAAGTTCTGTCAAATATGAATGCATATAAATATCTGAAAATGCTTTCAAATCACTAAAAAACATTTCCATGTCTATATCCCAATCAAAGTGTCACATTTGATTTTGTAGTTGACTTTTTCAGACATTGTTAGATAATTGTTCTAGTATATATTTGCAGAGGGGAGTTAATGGAGTTTAGGTTTTCTTGTACTGGCTGTTTAAATATAGCAACTATGTACTATAACAATTACCTAACAATGTCTAAAAAAGCCAACTACAAGGTCAAATGTGACACTATGATAAGGATAATGACATGGAAATGTTTTTTAAAGAATGAAACGTGGATTATTAGATATAAATTATTTCTTTTGCAATGGCATTTACATCCCTCTGTCATTGATGACGATATAGGTCTTATATTTAGACGCAATCTGAGGAAAAAATAAAATGTTCTTGCGGTACGGAATGTTTAATTTAATGACCATTCAAAACGTGTTTATTTGACGTTAATATAAACACCAGATTTCATCAATACAATATTTCCTAACGTTAACTCTGAACCATAAAAATAAGAGTTCAATAATATACTGGAGGCAGATTGGCTAAATTGCTCTACATCTGATTCTATTATAAATAGATCATCTCTATAAAAAAGCTTTTTAGAAACAAAAGTTACAAAAGGATACTTTATTTCTTTACTAAAACAAACGAACACAAATCAAACAAGGGGTATAACAACCACAAAATACTTTTCTTTCATTTCTATTCGTGTGATTGCTAATTTATTATCAACGGAGTAATGGAAATAATACAAATTCTTGTTATCCTTACGACGACATCACATCAATTATATCTAGGTATGATTGAAGATCCGACACATGTTATTTGTCCAGAGCAAAATACAATATGTCCTTGAGCAGTTAGTAAGCTCCGATATTCAGTCGAAGATTATTATTTGCTTCGTCTTGATTTGGGGGTCAGGGTCATGCAGAGTATGACAACGGTAGCCTCATCAATCAATAAATTCAACATTTTCAATTCAATGCAAATGAAAAAAAAAAAATGGATAGAACATGGGAAGAGGTACTATGTTAGGAAATTCCGAGGCCTGCTACACTGGGTATTTACTATGTTAGGAAATACCGAGGCTTGCCACACTGGGTATTTACTATGCTAGGAAATACCGAGGCTTGCCACACTGGGTATTTACTATACTAGGAAATACCGAGGCTTGCCACACTGGGTATTTTTAATGGCAAACGTGAAGCATGAAACAATCCAATCAGATTTAATCGCGTTATTGCGCAGGTTATTAATAACAAGTGTATCATGAACTGTTAGGCGTAAATTTTACAAAGGCATCTTTTTTTCTTCAATATCTCATGATCTAAGATAGCACTATACGCCGGGGAAGTAGTGGCGTCATCATTTATGTAAATCACACAACACGTGCGTTTTGGACCCAAACAAACGGAGTGGACAGTTTTGCCACACGTTAAGTCTATGGGGGAAAAGTCAGACTCCTATTTCATACTATAACATTCGTCTAAAACAAAAATAAGGGAAAACATACAGACCTGTTTTGCTGAAGGTTGTGTTTGAAAGCCAGGACGGGACCCCTGCCGTTATTTGTGCTTTCCAACAGAGAAAAATCAGTCTGATTTGTATGTTTATGTTTACGTATGCATTATGCTGTTAATACATATGATCAGTGGACATAATCATTTGTTTGGAACCAGATCGCACGTGTTGGGCTAATTATCATAAATGTGACGTCACTACTTCCCCGGCGTATGACATTGTTTACCATCTTGACAAAATCTGCCGAGCATTGTGAACTGAACCGAACGCAATAATAAAAGGATTGTGTCCGATTTTGATTATTACGTGATTAACATCCCACCATGTCCAAATTAGAGCACAACACCATTGAATCCAATTTTGACATAATCTAGTCAAAATTGGACATAATTCGTGACCAAAGTGTATATAGATGCGTTAAGCTTTTTGTGTCAGAAGTTATCAAGTGATGGTTGGTATTGTACATAAAACATAATACACTACATTAAATCACTATAAGCTTGAGAAGAAGCAGAATAACATATCCTAATAATTCTCATACTTATTGTGTATTAAGTTCCAGTTATCAGCTTAAAATTTGACATGGACTATCAATTAAAATAATGTAAGCTCTAGAAACAAGATATAAGAGAGTTCAATTCCCTCTTCATAATTGCTATTATTAAAACTATAACCAAGTATTTAAGGGTAAAGGGAATCCATCTGCTCAGGAAAATGTGAATGTGGCAGCGTTGAGATCGTGAACTAAAATCTAAAACATAAATATTAGAGTGCCGTATTTTTCTTTTGTTTACATAAAATTTACAATTTTTGCCTCATTGGAATGCTCAATTTGTAAGTAAATTATGCGAATGCGTAGATAATGTAGATACTTAAAACAGGCAATTCACAGCTCAAACAGGGTGAACTCAGAGTCGTAATTCTCGTCCCGATTTTCGCAGGTTTGTTACATTATCATTCAAAATCAACTCAGCATATTTATAATATATTGTTTGTTATTCAATAAGAAGTATCAAGCCTACAATCTGTCAAAATTTGAAACCAGTAGAATTGTTCGAACATCATGAAATTATGAGGTTTCGTCGAAAAAGGATCAACTTTTTTGAAGCAGTCTTCAGGCGTCATTTTGACCTTGATAATGGACGTGAAATCACTAGTAAAGTTCCATGTATAAACTAGAGACTCTATTCAAAATGTACGCCAAAAATTGTGATATTCTGATAGGTGTAAGTAGGTTAAAACTTGCAGTAAACATGACATAAAGCCGAGAGAGACGTTTTTAGGGACTATAGCCTTAAACGTTCACCCATTTCGTTCAACACACCTTTAAATGATAAATTCGTACGCTACTGGTATAAATTAATTAGCAGTCACATTAGCTGAAACGGTAAGGCGCTCACTTGCGGTGCGGAATGTCCCAAATTCGCACCCCGCTGGTGCCAAAAGTTGAGTGTGCTTGAAATTCGCTTGGACAAGGAACTAACTGCAAATTATCTCGTGGAAACCCGTACGAACTCTGGGAGCTGAACCGGGCAGCGATGGTGCGTATGTGGGTTGATAAAGGTTCAGCGCCCCTAGAGGTTGCCGCAGAACCTGAAACGATGCTTGGAGTGAAATGGAGCTTACTTGGGCCATCTGACATTTAGTCAGTGAACACCTGTAAAGTGTGCAGAGGCCGTGTGGAATTACAAATCTGGGAGGCATAGCGCACCATAAATCCCCAGTATTTATAAAAAGGGGAAACAGTTTTTCTTAATTAATAAAATAAATGAGACCACTAACAATTTATGTTATAAGTATTAAATCATTATTGTAAAGGGCGGCTTCAAAACTCAATAGGCGGTTGTCTGCCAGATCTGGGCGGTTGGCTATTGTTTATTTCAGTTGAACCACCCAGAACCGGCAGGCAGCCGACCCAGAACCGGCAGGCAGCCGCAGGTTGAGTTTTGAAGCGACCCCTAAGGTAGATATATGCATACTCGTATGATTGCTTAGCGTCTGGCAGAATGATATGTGCTTAAAAGCCCAGGGTACTCAAATTTGGTTTGGCTTGAGACGTGGATCTGAAAATTTTTTAAAAGTCCAAATCCAAATACCAAATAAAGACAGCTCGTACGTGCATGTACGGCGGGTTGTGACCACAGCTTTTCTCTGGCATACATCGCGAAACGTACGAATAACATACATTGGTTTGGTAATCAATATCCATGTATTTCAATACCCAAAAACAGTGTACGTTATTCGCACGTTTTGGTTCAAAACGGTGATGTGTGACGGAGCCCTAAGCTAAAACTGATGTACCCTGATATTTCTTTGTTTACGAATTTGTAACATCAGATTTGAACTAATCAAATGTCTAGGAATTATAAAAACCAAGCAGCTTTTGATATATTTTTGTAACAACAAAGTAAGACTGACCGAAAAACGAAACGTAATCCAAAATGAACTTTGCTTTTGCTTACAAGCATAAAACCTACACAGACCCTTTTTGATAGGGTAATAAAAGCTTACATTTACAAGAGTTTACAAGTGTAACATAATACAGGTACAGATGTATTGATATCATAAAGCTGGTTATCAGTTTTCGTAACTATATTTGTTATTGTACTGCCTTACTCTTTGACGTATAAAATGATCAAGGATTCTAAGTAACTGCCCTTATTTCTTCTTTAGTGAATTTGTATTAGTATTAAGAAGCATCTAATAGTTTAGCTGATCAATTTTTAAAACCTTTTCAAGAAAACATGTAGAACACAATACAGATTGAGAGAAAGAAAACGTGTTGTCCTACGGCAAAACGTATTTTTCATCCAAGAAAGTACTCAAGAATGAGAAATCGGACGGAAGCAGGGAGATAACATTCTTCTTGAAAGATCATACTTGTGATATGTGAATTTTGACTAAATTATTGCACTTGAATTGCTTGAAAATCGAAGACGATGATATTTACAAGAACCGTAAGTTTCCACGGCTTTCGTGGCTAACAAAGCGTTTGAATCAAAATACCGATTAAACAAAATTAAGGACTCTCAACAGAAACCTCCATATGAAGGATGTGAGCACCGTATATTTGTTTCATATAAGGCGTCCGTATAGTATTACGTGTAAATAAATAATAACAACTTAGGTAACTAATACTAACACTTTTTAATGATTCTTAGAAATACACATGTTTTATCGGATATGGACCATAATAATAATTAAATGTATCTTGCTTGATAAAAATCCTTTCAAATTTACCAAAATAAAGCCAAACATTGAAGAGCTGAATAAAAACTCATTTTTCCAAAAATGAGTTTTTGGTAGATTCTTACAGACCTTTAACTTGTGCATCCTGGCTTAAATTGTTGAAAAAGTAAATAATATTTCAAATTAAGTGTTGAAGGGATAAGGTTTTAGTATGATTTTAATAGAGTAAAACAACTTTTTAGTAGGCACCAAAAAGTCCTTTTCCAACTTGTATTCTAGGTCAAGATCAGGGTACGATGAAATATAATTTGTGACTATCTGTTACATTTCCAAGAATTAATTACAAAGTCAATTGCTATCAATTAAACAGTGTATACTATGCAGCGTCAAGATATTTAAGCACATGCATGTAAATTGTATCGTTGATATTGATATGTTATACAAGTGGTACAGTTTTGCAGTGGTTATATAATAATAATAATAATAATACACTACATTTATAGAGCGCAAAATACAACGGTTCCTAAGCGCTATACACAAAAACAATAATACACTACAAAATACATAAGCAAGCAAGCAAGTAAGTCAATCAGTGAATAAAAATGTCTTAAGCATATTTTTGAATTGATTGGTTGACGCAGCAGAACGGATGGTGTATGGGATGGAGTTCCAGAGTTTAGGTGCCGCAACAGAAAATGCACGTTCACCATAGAACGAAGTTTTTACACGTGGTCCAGGTTTTAATGCAAGTTGAGATCCAGAGCGAAGAGATTTGTTTGCAGATAAAGTTACAAGATTCTGTATGTAGACAGGTGATTGATCATTAATAGCTTTGTAAGTCAGAAGTAATATATGGGGACTGGTTTCAATATTCAATTCAATATTTCAATATTATGTTGATAAAAGCATTGCTCTTGATTGTAACAGAATCCACGCTCAAACTACACAAAAGAAGATTTTGAAGAAATGGCCTTTGACAAATTTTGGTGAAGTGATTTTTCACGCATAATAATGTATTAGTTTGAAAATCGGTTCTGACGGGAAGTGTGATTTTTCATCCTTAACCGATCACATTTTTGCTATTGTATACTCTATATATTCTCTCTAAATTTATGGTTCATATGGCAATTAGCATGTAAGCAACCAATTGGGGAAAAACAACAACAACAACCATTTAGTTTTCAAAAAATTCCAAAGTTGCCTAATGAAGATGATTTAAATTAAAAGCATCACATATTCCCTAAAGAGCTTTATTTTGAATGACATCTGTTACTGATCTGTAACCACATAAAACGATTTTTGACAAATCAAACAATGAAAAAAAAAAATAGACAAATATTCTTAATTTCCGGATAACACTCTATTTTTCAAATATGTTAGTCCTAAAACGTGCTAATTGTGGACAAATCCTTTCAAATATATGTAGCGCAAGCTGACAGCATTTACTTTTTATAATTGTACTTGAACTTTAATTGCTGTTGTAATCGATTGACATGTCCCTTGATCATTTTAAGCTTAATTTTCAAGGTTCTTTAAAGTGGCATTTCTATTAATATGGCATTGAAGTTCAGGATTTGAAAAAGCTAATCAAATTTGGAATTTGTAAATTTATACCAGAAGCGAACATTTTTCACATCAGCGACAAAGATGAAACAAATTGTACATCATATTAGACGTTGTCTCTTAAACTTTTGAAACTTCATTTAAATATAGAACTTAAGCCCCCCCCCCCAAAGCAATTCTCAAATTAATTCACTTGAAAAACACAATGCCTATTAAAGTCTGTCGCTAAGAACGTAAAGAGCTATATTCTATATACTATATAAGTCCCAACAATAATTCGTATACCCTTTCCTATATCTTGTATACCTATAAAATAGGTCTATACCTATGAATAAGATTTTGTTATGGCAAAATATTAGAAACGAACTTGAAATTTATATGAAATGAAAGAGTATGTGTGATATTAAGACCATGTTCTTTTCTTTTTAAAAAACTGTTAAAAGCACAGTTAATAATCTACTAAGCAGGCGCTTCAAATAAAAAAATATACCAAAGAGAAACGTTTCACTGACGGTGAGAATTGATGTTTCAAGGTTACCAGCACTTGAAAGGATTTTCATTTATTCACAGCTCATTAGAATACGATGGAGAAATCAATATACATTTAGACAATCGGAAACTTAAATTTAGTTATTGTAATTTTGACCTACATGCATAACCAATTTTTATGACAGAAATAAAATGTGTTAACTCACCCCGATATGCGACAGAACACTTTTTAAGATACTGGTGAAAATAGGTAGCAAAAAATAAAGAAAAGAAAAAGAAAAAAATTGATATCATCTGCAAAGTCCCCCCTTTCGGGGTCAGTCATCACATATATCTAAAACAATATGATAATTGGCAGATCTTGAAATTGTGTTGATATAAAACCACTATTTATTTTTCGCTTAAATGACTAGTCTCAAAAGTGCGATGGGGAATCAAAAAATTTAAATATCACCAAGAAGGAATGAAGCTATATCGGTGAACTTTTATCAGGATTATTTGTCCTTGTGCATATTATGGTGCAAAAAATAGCACTTTTACTTTCTATGCAGGTGTTGATAGCTATTATTGTTGGATTTAATTCGTGAACGCGTAATCAGAGCCTTGTGCGTACACGCGAACTAAACAACCTTGAAAATATACGCTCGAGTCAGGGACGACTGCGTATTTGCTATAAACACGCGTTCACGAATTAAATCCAACAACTATAGATGTCAACAGCCTGCCTCCACTAACCAGTTAAACTGCATGGAGAAATTAATGACACATGGCGTGATTAAATCACTGCATTTGAAAGATTACTTATGGGTTCCTGGTTCTTCTCGGTAATCTTGAAAACATTTTGATATCTTCTCGTACATTATTATAGATATAGACTGACATACAACATGTAAACATACAAAGTATCTGATAGTCACAAAAGAAATTTATTATAATGAATACAAAGGTGAATTGTATAATTCTAAATTTATCAGTTCATCAGGCGGTAGAGAACAATTAGGCCACAGCTTTTCTTGGCCGATCACAGTCCAGTTACAGCTTTGGCTTTTCATACTGGCACAATAGGCTTAATTATGCATCTCCAGATATTGTAAAACATTCATTACATATTTTAAAACTTTCCAGAGGTGCATATTCAAGTATACTGTGGCCAGTTAGAAAATTCAAGTCTTTGGTACACACCTGTGGCCTAATTGTTTTGCTCCAGCGCCTTATTGATCTTACTATGGCAAGCTTCATCATTTGTTGAAATGTAATTTGTTATTATACCTTAGGTCTTCAAACTAAATACCTTATATAATCATAACGCCATAAGTTGTCCTCTTCATGGTAATACAAAAATGTATTTCATTTTTGGTAAAGCCAATATTCAAGTTTTGTATCAAGGCACTATGGTCTGAAAATATACACAGTTAATAACTCTATGCCTTTAAGACACGGAAGTTCCAAAAAGATGTAATGAAACATGTTATTGGGTATTGGAAATCTCCCGGGCCTGAAAGAGTCTAATTATAGTCATATTTGTCAAAAGAAAACATGGTTAATTTGGCCGATTGTACGGGTAATCGACTTTGCTAACTGTGTTATTTCAAGCAAACAAAATGGAGAAGTGTAAACCTGGCACGACTACTTAGAATTTTGTCACTTTTCTAAAAAAAAATGCACAAAATTGAAACTTCTTTTTACATCTAAAATTCAGGTGAAAATGATAATAGAAAAACAAACAAACCGACCCGAAGACTCAATAACAAAAACACTCGGGTATTATGTGCATCAAGATCAAGACTAAGATACACATTAATTATTTCTTTATTTGTGACCCGTCATATCGAAAGGTACCTTCAGGTCGGCAAAGTCAAAATTGATTTTTTGGTCTCATCTGAAAGCTGAGATTTTAAGCTTTAAAATGCAACTTGATTGTGGTAAGTGGATGTTCGGTTGCGAAGTTACACCCAAATTGGTAAAAGGCATCGGACTGATTCGGAAAACTATAGTTCTGAGAAAATCAAGTTTAAAGTTTTTGTACTTAGTAAATCTTGAATGGAGAGAGGATTTTTAGCTTGGTTTTTAATACATTTTTCTTATGTTTTGGATGTTGGAACCTGATTAATATGATAGAATACACTTCAATGATAACCTTTCCGATGAAGTTAGAAATTCGACCTTGGACGTGGTTTTTGACTATGCTTAGCTTCAATGGCCCGTATCTCGTAATGTACTATGCCGGTATTAAGGTACCTTTCGATATGACGATCCACATTTAATGAAATTGTAGTGAGTGCATTTATTAATACGAATGGCTTGCCAGACGGCAATTAATTGATATAAACTATAATGAATACGTATCCGAAATGTATTATTTCTGCACTGTTCACGAACCTGTAGATCCCCGTACCAATTGTTAAAAACAGATGTGAAGAAAACACTTATTTCAACCTTTCGTTTGAGTATCTTTTGGGTATGTACGGATAACTGTAAGCTTTTTAGCATCGTTGGACGAGACCGACGGAACGTAAACATCAAATGTCAATCTGAAGACATTTACAAATGTGTCTTAATATGTGAATGTCCTGTTGGTTTGAGCAAAGACATAGAGAACTGTAAAACGTGAGCGCTGATGACCATTTCTAAAAGGTGTTATTATCATTGCACTTCTCATATATGGATATAGTTATTTGGAAAGATTAGAATGTAAGACAGCAAATGATAAACTTTCATGTTGTAATGTGGATCGTTTTAAAAGTCTTACATTATGTTTTATTCATAAAGAGTCAGTGTGCAACTTTATTCCAGTGTAACTTCTTATTGTCTGCTTAGCCTCGACTCGAGGCTGACTTGGCTGGAGATGGCAAAATATTTTCTTTCTTCATTTTTCTCTTTTCTGTTATCTAAGTTTCTTTTTGAATTTACTATATAGTAGGCCTATCTACTTTTAAAATGACCAGTAATTTTCATCCTATAATCAAGCAATAATTTTATACCAGATTGTGTTTACAATTACCCTGATACCATTCAAGATTAATCACTATTAAAAATCCTGTTTTATATTTATCTTCCTGGCTCTTCTAAATTATATATTATCCTCCCTCTGATTTTTCATGTAAGCAAGTCAAAAAAAGAAATGATATCAGGGTAGTCTTTAAACCCAATATTATTATGTCTTGCAAGGGAGGTTTGCCATGTTTCCAGAGGTGTTTGGTCATGACTGTTTGAGATTTATTTAGCTGTACTTCACAAAAGTTATTTTTGTAGTTCTAAAAATAGGAAAATAGATAAAAGAAGTAGAAAAACAAAGAAGAAAAAGAAAAATGGCCATATTTTATTATCTCCAGACCCATAAAGTAGACAAACCAAAAGAATAAAGGAAAAGGCCATATTTTTACCATCCCTAGACCTGTCAGCCTTGAATCAAGGCTATTGTCTGCTGGAACGTGTCTTAAACTCATTTAAGTATGTCAAAGATTTTATGGCTTAAAAATGGAATCTTGCAATACAAAATTTATATGATATACCGAATTAACTCGTCCAATTCAACTATTTGCCGACTGAAAAACCCTCAAACTTAATACTCACTCCAAATACCTAAAAAAATCAAAATACTCAATGACATTTATCAAAGTGTTTTATATATGTGTACCGCCGCGGCAAAAGGGTCCAGTTGTCGACTCCTACATGTTGCTCATTGCAGCATATCTGATGTATACAAATACCATACATTAGATATGCTACAAGGAGCAACATGTACGAGCCGACAACTGGACCCTTTTGCCGCGGCGGTACACATATGGCACACTGGTATGAAATAATTCTACGGTAAAAGAGATGTATATTCAGAAAATCAGTAGAAGTGGGCGAGTAGATGGTATATATCGTTTAATATGTGAATGTCCTGTTGGTTTGAGCAAAGACATAGAGAACTGTAAAACGTGAGCGCTGATGACCATTTCTAAAAGGTGTTATTATCATTGCACTTCTCATATATGGATATAGTTATTTGGAAAGATTAGAATGTAAGACAGCAAATGATAAACTTTCATGTTGTAATGTGGATCGTTTTAAAAGTCTTACATTATGTTTTATTCATAAAGAGTCAGTGTGCAACTTTATTCCAGTGTAACTTCTTATTGTCTGCTTAGCCTCGACTCGAGGCTGACTTGGCTGGAGATGGCAAAATATTTTCTTTCTTCATTTTTCTCTTTTCTGTTATCTAAGTTTCTTTTTGAATTTACTATATAGTAGGCCTATCTACTTTTAAA
>JXSR01S026315.1:3051-17537 GCA_000969725.1 Ophiothrix spiculata | reverse complement strand
GATGACTCACCCTGAAAAGGGGGACTTTGCGACAGAACACTTTTTGAGAAACTTATGAAAATAGGCAGCGAAAAATAAAGAAAATAATAAGAATATCCAGCAGATTTTCTGTTGTAAAATTTGATCGCCTTGATCAATTTCAACAAGCAAGGTGTCATTTTAAAGCTTAGAAAATTCTGCAACAGATGAAATGATAAAATCAAAATTGATATAATCTGCAAAGTCCCCCTTTTCCGGGTGAGCCATCACATATCATCCGGGCTTTTAGGTCTCTGATAGGGTATCAAACTAAGAAAGAATGGTTGAATTAATGACAATGGTGACTTAAATTGCCAATAAAAGTGCTTCAATAACCTAGAAACACTTCTTAAAAGTGTTCAATTGGTGTACAGTTACATTTTTCCAATCATTTCTTGTAATTAATAATTATTTTGTTACAATTGCTACAGCCTCAGATAGGGTATTCATTTGAACAGGTATGGTACCATATAGGGTATCCATTCAAACATATGGTAGATTTACGGTCTCAGATAGGGTATCATTTCACCCATTTTTGCCAATTTTGGTCTGTCATAGGGTCACCTTCAGAACCCGGGTGGTTACCCAAGCACAACTATCAGTTACCACCCCCCCCCCCCTTGGGCATTACCTCTATAAAGGCTCTGTCTGACATCACCGTATAGAGCAAAACTTACAAATAACGTACAAAAGTTTCACATATTGAACGTGTGGTAAATGGACCACCACCGTATGAATAACGAATTAAACGCATACATAACGGACAGAACGTATAAATAACGTATTGAACGTACTTGTAACGAACACATGACGACCAACAATGCATAAAACAGAACAATAGTGGGATAATGTACATTAGGCGTACGTTTTGCTCTATATGGTGATGTGTGACCATGGATATAGTAGACTACTATATCCATGGTGTGACAGAGCTTTACAATGGCATAGTCACATATCAGATGTACTATAGCAACCACTCACAGATAAGATGCAAAACAAAAATGAATAACTTTTCATCTACAATAATTTTATTTTAGACTGAGTGTAATACAAATATACAAATCATAAATATAATTTTCATAAAAAATAATACTCATTACATAGTACAAACATGTAGCTATTATACTTTGATCAACATCAAATAGGCGAGCCCCTTCACATTGTGAATTGATACAGATGTGTGTAGCTGAACACAGCATAACTGCAGGAGATGCAGCGTGCGTTGACCATGCGATTTGCACATTATTGTCTATGGCACGCGTGTAAGTGGGATTATGTTTACTTGTGGATGAAGTATAATTACACCTGTTTAGTGTTGATCAAAGTATAGTTGGTTTCACTACATTTATATTGTGTTCAATCTCTAGCAACTGGGGAGGATGGTATACATTCATATAACTCTATATAACTCCAATCAGTAGGTTGAGCCTACTAAAGCCAATAGGTAACTTGGACATGACTGTAAATGCAATCTTTCGAATCCAACATACAGGTGTAAATGTATCCTGCATCATTTAGCTGATCAATGTTAAAATCACCCACAATATAAATATATTAGATAATTTGCACATATTCTGAAATACTATCTGATTTTTAAGCCAACAAACAGGTATTGTAACTGTATACTGCATCATCAGGAAGGTCTATATTAAAATCACCCAGCAGATGTTTTGGTTCAACGCCCGACTGAAATGATGAGTTAGTGGCGCCAACAATTTTACGATATTTAACTATCACATATTTCTTTACAATATCAGTTCGGCGGAACTCACAATTTATACCCACGTACATTTTGTATCCATATTTTGATACCCGTATCCGAATTCGGATGTGGAGAGGTATCTGAATTCTGATACGTCTGTTGTGGCGCAGGAAACAAATCAATAGCGCAAGCTGACAGGTACATGAAGTACATCTTTCTTGCATATATGATAAATTTATCTGTGGAAATGTCATTTCCATCTGTGCAATTCCAGCGCGACAGCCTCGGAACATGTCCTGATAGATCCATATCACAGAAGACAAAATAATTTGGCCAAAACTTTCTTAGAATTTAGATGACAAATGATGATAATGTTATTGACTATTATACATACCGGTATGGTGCACGACGAAGCTGAATATTGATTTCAGCTGATATCCCGTTTCAGCTGTTTTTAATCCAAATTCGGATACGGGTATAAGAATTGTGATACGGAGTATCTGAATTCGGATACGTATCCGAATTGTGAGTTCCGCCGAACTGATATACTTTATACATTATTGCACAGAATCTTGGTACAATTGTGTCACATCATCTCAACAGATAAATGAAGAAAGCAAATGTGTTTGGTACAATTAAAAAAGGATTATGTTTGTTCAATATCAAATCGAACTTCATAAAATATCAGCTGAATTTCATTTTTCATTTTTCTAATTTTGAAATAAATAATTCTGACCAACCAACTCTATCTGGAGGGTGCCCTGAATAGATTTTTTTCATTGTTTAATGTACAATAATATTATGCGTCACATTTATTATTCATCTGCTAATCCAATAATTTGGAATGTTATAAATAAATTCAAAATTGTACAAAAAACACCTTACAAGTAGTTACATAAATGTGATGACTCACCCCGAAAAGGGGGACTTTGCGACAGAACACTTTTCAAGAAACTGACGAAAATAGGCAGCAAAAAATAAAGAAATAAGAATTTTCTGTTGTAAAATTTGATCACCTTGATCAATTTCAACAAGTAAGGTGTCATTTTAAAGCTTAAAAAATGCTGTAACAGATGAAATGATAAAATCAAAATTGATATCATCTGCAAAGTCCCCCCTTTCGGGGTGAGCCATCACAAATATAAATACATGTATAAGTATTATAAAATACAAATACATGTATAAGTATTATACTATAATTATTTGTACAATCTCTACAAAGATTACTTTTCTTAAATACAGTACAAACTATGAAAACACACGTAATGTACCAACAAATAAGAGAGAACACAAATTCACTAATAATACTGACTAGCTTTTATCAGAACTGCCTAATCACTATAACAAAAAGAAGATATCAGGACCTTCCCATTATGCCTTGCTTCTAATGAGATTTTTTGTACAGGTTTTAATGAGAGGGTTTGAAGAAACATATCTATGCAAACTTGGGATAAGGTCTGTTAATTATGCTGTGTTTCACCACTAAACCAAAACAAAAAATTGGAAGCAAGGCATGATGGGAAGGTCCTGATATCTTCTTTTAATATACCCCACTGGTGCCAATGGAGCTACTACAATAGACCATTTTCGTATGTCTTATAATACATCTCGAAAGTATGGTAAAGTGTGTGAGTTTTTTTATCTATTGTGTATCCATTTTTTATTGGTAAAGTAGTTTCCCAGTAAAAATTAGAGATGGGTGTTTCTGCTACTGTGAAACGTTTCCTGGTAAACTGTTGGCCGTGCCAATCAATTTACCGGTATGCTTCGCCGCTATTATCCCATTGAGCAAAATTAATCCAGTTACATGGTTTTTACCTATAACAATAACTCAAAAGAAAAAACAACAATTGTAGCAGTGCTTGTTTACACTCACGCTGTTGGCGCACATTAGGAGTGACATACATGGCCCCTATTTAAAGGAAAATAAACCTCGAGATACCATATATACATACATATTAGCAACAGATACAACTGACAAAGTTGTTGGAACAATAAATGAAATTTTACCCATTTCCTAACACTAACACCATTCTTGCACAAGTTATGAATATATAAGTCATCAAATAACCATAAAAGGAGAATATCAAATGAATGAAATCCATAATATGATTGATATGCTGTCTTTACACATACTCATGTGAGTGATGTGCTTTAATGTGTAGGTTGTGTACCTTTAAGATTGCCTTATATGGAGCTCGTGTGGTCTAGTGGAAAAGTGCAGGACTCTGAATCAGTAGGTCGTGAGTTCGAGCCCCGCTACGGCCAACAGGTTATGTCCTTGGGCAAGGCATTTAATCCTCATTGCTTGGTCTACTTGAGCGTTATTATGAAGCTGTTAAATGGGAACCATTACAATCTAAGAGCAGATAGAGTGCGCGCTTGGCCAACGACTCCTAGGTGAATGCGAAATGATTGTGACGGTTTCCTGGCGGCAGCTTAATAATAGGCAGCAGCGCTTTGAAACGGTTGTATAAGGCGCTCTATAAATACTGTGTATTATTATTATTATTATTGGAAGTTGAGCAAAGAATATCATCAAACTGTGGATGTACAATTAGTATCCAGCTATTTCTTCATAATTGAAGTATAGTTCATCAACTTTGAAGCACAAATCAAACATTAGGTATATTTTAGCATTGTGCACTTTTCAAATATGCATCTACAATGAAAAAATGTATTCACGATTGTGTGACAAGGAGGGGTAATGCTAATGTGCGACTAAAACAAGGTATGTATGCAATAGCTTTAGTTTGTACTTCAAAGTTAATGATCTTTAGATACTGGCAACTGTCATACCTTAATATGGTACAAATATAATAACCATGTGAAGTTTGTGTGACAAGCATGTGAAGTACATATGATATGCATGTGATACACATGTGCTAGCTGAGCATGGTATGTCTATCAAATATATTTGTTCTCTGTTGTCTGACTCTTCTTTTCCATCTCTGCTGTGCTGAGCCTACCCTGCCAATGTAAGACTGTTGAGTTTGAAGATCTGGTGGACCAAAATCCTGTAAACAAATACACGAAACACAATTAATAATACTATATTTCCGACAAAGAATATAACCTTCTTTGCATTTGAATATATATTAGACTCTTCACTAGCCTCTTGAGTTCCACCATTTATAGGGCAAGGAACTTTTACCTTTGACTTCTCTCTGTTTTCACAGGCACTATGGAAAACGTGAAGGGACACCAAAACCAAGCAAAATTTGACAGGGTCATTATGGAGGTAATTTTTTTTATATCTAACTCAACTCTAGTAATTCAGTTGTTTCTATGGACGAGTATTACCTGAGTTTGACCAGGGTTTAAATATCACCCATCCAAAATTAAACAGCTTAACCTTTCTGTGAAATGTAAAGAACCAAGTAACAACCGACCCAAATAGTAATACTGATGGCCAGTCCAGTGTAAAATTGGGGTACGGCCATGCCTTTATTTCAGAGTCAAAGTAGAATGGTGAATTTTCTTTGCATTGTAATGTTCGTTTACCGGAAGGTGATATAGGAGGTTCTGCTAGTTTAAGGGGGTGGGTGTGGGGGGGGGGGGGGGGGGGGGAGGTGATAGAACAATCTATAAAAAGTTTTTGGAATGGTATTTCTTAAAATGGCATGCATAGGTAAAAATAAACGGTAACAGGGAAGGCCTGGATTTGCACAGGTCCGAGTGCCTTTCAAAGTGGTTGGGACAGATTCCACTTTTTTGTCATATTTGCGGTGAAAGGATCCCACACCTTCCTCGCGAGTCTGTTACCTTCCCGGCATTGAAGAATGACACCTGGGTCAACAGGATTAAATAAGGACACAAGTATCTTGCTCAATGGCATTACATACGTCGCTCATTCTGCAACTCTCAATGCCCAATGATTACGATTCGGGGATAGACCATGCATGTCCCTGGATAATCAATGGTAATAATCCATTTCAACTATTTGCCATCTGATAAACTTTGTGAATTAATAAATATCCTGATCTCCAAAGGTTTGCCATATAATCATACCATATGATCAAAATCATATCAAGGTATTTTAACCAACTTTTTGTACGCCAGTACGAAGTAATTCAATGGTAAAGCGCTGTATATTCAGATAATTGGTACTTGAATTGGACATAAGGCATGTTCTCAGTCAGGATTAGAAGTGAGAACAAACATTTCCTTTGCATGTGTTTGGACGCATACCATGGCTTTAACTTCAAGCTTGGCACATACCTCTTCCTGTAGTTGTTGCATCTGTGATTCGCCACGGAGCATGGATGGGTCCAGCAGCAGTAATGCAACAAGATATACTAAGAGTACTGCTATCACCAGGATGATGAAAATCACCACAATCTGTATAGGACACAACATGATATATTAGGGCATTTCAAATAGCATGACATAGCAATGTAATGCACATTTTTATGACCAGGATTATAAGTTCAAAAATATTTACATTCTTGGGTCCATATGCACAACTGAAAAGTTAAAGATGGTTTAAGCAAAACTTATTCCAGTCAAATTTTTTAGTCTCCATGCATTTTCTTGAAGTAATTTGTTCTACATTTGAACTTTGAATTACAATTTTTCAATTTAGCGTTTTGTCTTTGAAACAGTTCAAGATAAAGTAATACTTCATGCAAAATCAGCTTAAAGGTTGATGATCCAGTCAAAAAATGAACATAATGTGATGGCTCACCCCGAAAGGGGGGGACTTTGCAGATGATATCAATTTTGATTTTATCATTTCATTTTGATCAAGGCGATCAAATCTTACAACAAAAAATCTGCTGGAAATTCTTATTATTTTCTTTATTTTTTGCCGCCTATTTTCATCTGTTTCTTGAAAAGTGTTCTGTCGCAAAGTTC
Organism: Ophiothrix spiculata; assembly: GCA_000969725.1. Classification (NCBI taxonomy): domain Eukaryota; kingdom Metazoa; phylum Echinodermata; class Ophiuroidea; order Amphilepidida; family Ophiotrichidae; genus Ophiothrix; species Ophiothrix spiculata. The sequence goes on along the minus strand of JXSR01S026315.1, from coordinate 10,960 downwards.
CTCATTTCGGGGTGAGTCATCACATATATGTTTTCCTCTTTTAAATGAAGAACCACCACCTGAATATTGCGATAGGGTTCAGAAGCCTGGTTTTTCGGGTGCAGAAACATGGCAAGTGGCAGGTCTGGCCTCCGGAGGGCATGGCCAACAAGGCGAAGTCTATTACGAGCTAGTGTCCGAGTCGCAGGCTCTATCTGAGAACGGGCATACAAGTTCGTGTTTGATATCCGTTCGGGGTAGTGCACACCATGACAGTAGCGCATCACAGCATCAGAGCACCTAGCTTTAGACCAGGGTAAAACCTTTTGTGCATACGGACCTTAAAAATTGTTAAGAAGGGTTTTACACCAATCTAAGACTTTAACTTACGAACAATAATAATAACAATAATCTAACATCAGTTGTTGTTCATATAAAAATTGGAAAATTCATTTTACCAAAAATGGACTTGAAATGGACTTTTACTAAGCTTAGAGCGTACACACTTTAGCTTTACTTGAAAAACATAGATTTGTCTTAGGTTCATAAACACCTGGGACTCAAGTTGGATGTGATTCCATCCCTGAATTATTTATATTGATTATTTATTGACCCAATCATGTAACACTTACTTGTATAATCAGAGTATTCCTGCTTTCATATTTGCATTCACAGCGAAGACATTCACTCTCATTTTTACGCATCACATTTTCACATGTGCTGAAAGAAGAAAAAAACAACAACAGAGAATTATACTGAGACTTATAGCAGACATTAAGGACGATCGCGGTGATAAGTTCCTACCTGTAGATTTTGTTCATTTTTTGTCAGTTAATATATATAAGAGTCTAAACTTCAAAATTAAGCAATAAAAAAGGGGGTCACCGATCATCTAAGCGCGCTATGACGTCATTTTCCTTTTAATTGACGATAACTTGGAAATTCGAGCGATAGGATTATTAACGTAATTGACATTTTTTCTATCTGTTTGATATTATAAAACATACTTTCGACAACCCGGCGATGAAAATTGTTTTTTAGATTTTTAGAGAAAACAGTCGGTGACCCCATATTTTTTTTATTGATTTGACATCCACTTGACATTCACAACTGACCAGCAAAATATTAAAAAATTCTACAGGTAACAAACATATGAAAAATCAGCATTTTGTGGTATAGGAAAACACACGTAAAAAGTTTTATCACTGAAGGCCCGTTGGCTCGGGAGCACTCGTAGCTACTCATTACTATTCCGCGCCATCTTCGTCGCTTACCGGAAAGACAATGCATAAAAAACTAGTGCGCGCGTTGCGTTAAACGTGTTAGGCGCAAATCTTACGCTTAGATACCACGCGCGCGTTTTGTTAAGATCTTCCTGCCACTGACCAACAATTGATTATGTAACGCTGCCATCTGTTGGTGAAAATTAACACTGCGATCGTCTTTAACTATATATATGAACAGCTAAATACCTCAAGATTAATTTATTTACACAGAACCAGCATGGTGGAAGTAAGAAGCACAGGTAGCTTCCCTAGTCTTGCAACCAGGGGCCTGGGACTTGTAGGAAATTTTATGATTTCAATAGACTCACCAGGTATACACTGTATGCAGCGCCCCAAGAAGGAGCATTTGCACATGGGACCAACGCACGTGACTATCCGAACCACGGAGCAATTCTAAAGAGTAAAGTTTCTAGACCAAGGAAACAAGGAGACGTAAACCGCCTGGCCCGGGGCTCGAACCCACAACCTCTGTATTACGAGACCCATGCTCTAACCACTCGGCCACGCTCCCCAATAATAGTTCATCTTACCATTGAGGCGCCAGCACATTCACGACGAGAGCATTCACCGTCTTGTTAGTACCTGGTTCTGCTGGGCAAACACATTTGCATCGCACATCTTCAAACTGCCCCTGTAATAAACAACACAGCAAAGCATACTGAGGTGAGAGTGACAATTGGCAAAATAATAAAACATTGCAAGGTTCGGCTATCATTTTAATATTGACTCTACATATTTGATATGGTAAAGGCACATCTAGCCCAATAATTTTTCGCATCAAGAGCAATAATCAATAACAACAATATTTATTTATATCAAAGAGAGGAAAAAATACTTTTATAATAGTTATTATAATGGTTCACAACAAAATATCAATTTTATATCATCTTTATTGTTGTACGCAGAAAGAACTTTAATATACATAACTATATTATATAAAACGGGTCATTTAAAAGCTTATCCAAACAATTTAGTTTTTCCCACAAAAACCAACTCTTTGTAGACTTTGATATCAACTTTATTTCAACATTATGTCATGTAATGCTGTATGTCTACGTCAACAAAAAAATTATTGCGACAAGTCGACATGAAAAAACGGTCTCGACAGAAACCTTAATTTGTATACACTATAGGCATAGCGCTAGTGGACAGAAGAGACACAGTGTTACATCTAGTCCTGGTTACCATGACTTAACAATTATTTTTTATAACGGGCTTTATCTGCAATTGTTAAGTCATGGAAGAATATACGTATACATCACTTTTGCCAAATAAGAAATTGACACTTCAACGGTCTTATTAACTACCATCAAATGAATGTATATCCACATCCTCGCCTATAAATAATCCTATGAGTCTCCGCTACCTTTCAGACACTTTGTAGCTGTTTACAATAACAATATCAGAGCTATTTTGAACATTTTTGTCGCGAGAAAAATTACTCGACATTCGATTCTGCAAAACATCTGTCGCAGTGTTCTTGGTGTGCGCCTGAATTGATTGGTTCGGATTTCTACGCACGCTTTAGCGCCCAAAATATGACGTTCATTATTAGTGCTATGCCAACGAGTAAAATACGTGACTTGATGGGTCTGTTTTAATTGAACACCCCTTTTAACACCCAATCAAAACACATCATGCCGATAATTAGTCTGCTCGGTCTATTATCAATCAAACGTAAATAAACAGCTACGAAAGGCCCCACGAAGCAGGAGAAAATGTGACGATATTTTCTCTTTTTTTCCAAATCACGGGGCCCGATTTTTAAAAATCTTACGTTTTTGGAATCCTGTGACTCTAGGGAACAGGTGAGTAATTTGTTTTAGGCAATGTAGAAGGCCAAGTTATCATACAAAGCAAGTCTGGGAGGAGTTCCGAGATAATTGCCGACTAGACGACCACGGCAGCCATTACGGTTTGACAGTTCTTCCAAAACAACGCATGTGTTCTCGGTGGCTAAAATTAGCCACCGACTTTTTTGCTATTTGTCATTCCTTTTTTGACAAGGCGTTAAACGTAGCCCCTCATCCCTTTGTTACAAATGCCAATCAAACGATATTTCCCGAGCCTAATTGCCCATTAATTGATCGTTTTGATGTCCATGTTGCATGGTCTATAATTCTAATCGATCAATCGTAGCCTCTACTATGACATTGACCGAAAAGGAATAAGATTATAGGCCTAAGCATTAATTTCGAACTTATTAAATTCATTACAGGGGTTTTCTTTTCTGGATTTTTTTATCCGTCTCATTAAAGTGATTCTTCTTTCCCTTTCTTTTAAATTTGTATTATATTGGGTTTTTTTTTGTTTTTTTTGTTCTATATGATTTTATTTTGATTATATATGAAATGAAGCTAATTAGAAATGACCGCGAATTATACAATGCATTCTTTTTCTTAATTTTTTTCTCTTTCGTATAGAAACGTTCTTTAGTTTTTTCTGAGTCAGTGATGATGTTTGTTTTCTTATCGTAGGCGTAAGCCTATTTGTTTATTATTTATTAATACATTATCAGCTATTTTTGCATTTAGTATATCGGTTTGGCTCTCGCCCTATGTTTTATCTAACAAGGATATTGAAAATTCATAAAAACTTATTTGAATCAAGCCAACGAATCTCGTTGATCAAGCTAAGAAAGGCCGACAAACACAAACTTTGTTCTTAAAAAGATTTAAATTTTTTAAATAATCATCCCAATGAACTTACTATTTTAAAATAGTCAATAAAAGTGAGCATCTCATATAAAACCTATTGATCATTGATTATGACGTGCTACGTACTCCGATAGTCGTTTGATTGACATCGGACGAGGGGCTACATTTAACGCTTTTTCTTTTTTGTTGTGTCACTCATGTATTATTGTTAACAATATTAATAAGTATCTACTTAAGTATTTGTTGATTGAAAAAAATCAAAATGTGTACTTTGATCATGCATTTTTAAATTTTAGGTGAATGTTTACATAAAAATGATCATGAATTTTCATATGTTTATGTTTGGTAAACTCCTCGACTACCATCATTTGACCATGGGCCTGGCCTATGACTTAAGCAACTCACTAAGGTTTGCAAGAGCACATTTCCCACATTTTTCATGATGTGAGTTGTTCAAAATGAGACTTCAACAAATTGGCAAAATTAACCATTGACATTGTTCAATGGAGCCCCATATGTCTATAAAATATAACCATTTTATATACATATATGATACTAGTTTAGTAGGTCTAATTGCAGACACGTCCACTAAATGGCTATATATTTGTGCTCATAAGTTCTATGATTTCGGACCTACGTAAATTACAATACCCAATAATAAAAGTTAATGACGGTCCGCAAGTCACAGCTCTGGGACTATGTTACATCGAGCTATAGCCTGCCTGAGGCTATGCATTTGGAATGATTTGCAAACGTAACTTAGTCATGTTAGTTACATACCTGTACAGATGGCAAGAAAAATGTCACTAAAACGACCACAGACACTGTCAATAAGAGACCTGTAAGTTTCGTCATTATAGCTACTATAACATTTACATTCACATTGTCAATGATTTGCCCGATGAAAGGTAAATAAACAAGTAGACTTTCACGAAAAAATGTCAATATCTTTGCCAGTGTTTTTCCTCTATCATGACAGAAGCAATGTTTAGGTAGTGTTGTCAGCTAGGAAGCAAAAGGAAATTTTCAAGTACTCGTTTAAATTGCAAAAGTATATAGAAAAGTATTTATATCAGATGTTCGTTGTATCCAATAAGCTGCATTTGTGACCAAGATCAATCTTCTTGTGTTTTGCCCTTTGACCTATATATTTTGATAGTCTCTTTTCACATCGTATAAAATATCTTTATTATTTTTTATCTGGCCAGCCAGCTGGCCAGGCCAGGTTATCAGTAGGAGAGGACGGAAAACAGGGAAAAGAAGAGAAAAGAGGAAATCAAAAAGGGAAAAAAAATGAAAATAAAGATTTGAAATTATAAGTCTCAACAAAGTTTGATCTTTTAAAATTGTGTTTTCGACATTACAGTAATCAAACATTATAGTATTAAAAGTGAGTTTTTTGATTCAAAAGGAACTATGAATAAATATGCCAAAACCATTATTCCAGTGAAAAACTTTGAAAAGACTATTGACTTTTTGGATTAAATTGTCTGATTTTTCAAATATTAGTTTTCACTGTCATATGAAAGATCACCACTTAAGATGCGTCAATTTCAAATTAAAGGGGCAATTCATGATCCACTTTTCACCCTCAAGGTCACCACTATCAAATTTGAGTTTTTTAGCTTATAAGAATCCTCAAGTGGTATATGTTACGATGCCCAAACCATTCTTTCATATCTGCTTGCATTTTTGAGAAAAGTGAGAAAATGTGTCATTTTCTAATTATTGTCGGGGCCCCGACAGTAATTACAACACAGTATCTATGGGGATTTTCAAAATGCTGTAAAACTTGTAACTTGGAAACGAACAGTCGGAATCAAGTGAAATTTTCAGTATATATTCATGTTGTACTCTTCTTTTTATTTAGCTAGAAAAGAGGCCACATCAAAATCATGAATTGCACCTTTAAGTCAAATTGGAACAACCATTTTGATTTTATGAGCAATTTTGTATTTTCCATTTGCCTATACTTTACTGTGTAGATAATAATATGTTTACCATAATATTAATAATTTTAACACATTTTCACTGAAATGCAACATAGTTCAGGCGTAAAATTCCACATGGGCAATGAAAAAAATATGAGGAATATTTTGGTACCAAAATCTCAGAAAGTTTGAAACAATGTTGACCCAATCGGACAGGGCTCCTTTAAACATAAAACCTTATGGTCTTAAAACATATTTTGAGTCATTATTAGGTATATTAATAAGTCGAAAAGATTAATTTAAAATAAATCTTATTTTCGAGACTTGAAAATTTAAGTCTCTGAAAAAGGTTCATCACTAATAACAACCTATAAGACTTTTAAGTCTTACAGATTAATAATAATAATAATAGGAGGCGCTTTTAAGTGCATAAACCTAATTAAAGGTCTCTATGCCCTTTACAAAAGAAAAGTATCAAACTTCAAGAGCTCTCTGATAGTGCTGCCACCGGCGCAAATATCTATTTATATTTGTTGTTAGTGACGAACCTTTAAGTCTTATATAGATTGTTATTAGTGATGAACCTTTTCAGAGATTTTTAAGTGTCGAAAATAAGATTTGCTTTTTCGACATTATCCGATCCCGTCTCTAAAATGCTTCATAAAAACTATGTATGCTTAACGCAGAACGATGAGAAATCTTTTTTGCCATTAAAAATAAATTTGATGACATATAACTCGACATTTGATGTCATTTTCAGTATTTTCGGCGACGGAAACTTGATGTGCAAAAATAAATATTCATTGTCGTCACGAGCATTTAATGCCATTGTAAATTTTGAATGACATGCATAATTCCATTGTGAATCTTTAGAGTATAATCATGTATTAAATACATGACTATCTTGCCAAAAACGTTAAAATAACTTATTCGACCATGCAAACCAAAAATGGACTTCCTTAACCCTTAAGGGTACGAGGAATCCACATGCTCAGGAAAATGTGAATCCTAACTATTTTTCTATCATGAAAAGATAAATAGTTTCCACTGCCTTTGCGGGGACTCGAACAATGGATTATGGCAGGAGTTAGTCATGCATTACGAAGCGAGCGCTCTACCGCTGAGCTATCAAGGCTTTGTTGAGATCGTGAACTAAAATCTCATTATACATAAACATTAGAATGCCGTATTTTCCTTTTGTTTACATAAAAATTGCAATTTTTGCCTCATTGGAATGCTCGATTTGTAAGTAAATTATGCGAATGCGTATATCAGACAAAATGTAGATAATGTAGATACTAAAATCAGGCTATTCACAGCTCAAACAGGGCGAACTCAGAGTCATAATTCACGCCTGGTTTTTCGGGCAAAACAACGCGGGTTTATTACATTATCATTTAAAATCAACACAACACATTTATAAGAAAAAGGTGTAAATTTTTCAAAGTAGTTTATTGACGTAATTTTGACCTTGATAATGGACGTGAAATCACTACTAAAGTCTCTTGTATCAACTAGAGACTCTATTACATATGTACGCCAAAAATTGTATTATTCTGATATGTGTAAATAGGTAAAAAGTTGCAGTAAAGATGCCTTTGGCAAAAATGGCACCCATTTAGGGACCGTAGCCTTAAGTCTTAGCTGGGAAGAGAAAAACTATTTAGTTTTTCTCTTCCCAGGTCTTAGACTGTTATTGGTGATGATACTTTTCAGATATTTAAAATTCGAAGTCTCAACAATGTTTGTTATATTAAAATTGTGTTTCCGACATAGAATCAAACATTATAATTATTCAGAGTGAACTAAGAAGGAACTATAAATAAATACGCCAAAACCATTATCCACTCTCGAGCTCTCCAAATTTCAGTGACAAAACTTTGAATTGAAAATACTATTGCTGACTTTTTTGATTAAAAATAAAACCTTTTGGTTTTAAAACACATTTTGAATCATTAGAAGGTTATTTCTAAGTCGAAAAGACTAATTGAAAATATATAAATCTTATTTTCGATACTTAAAAATTGAAGTATCTGAAAATGTTCATCACTAATAA
>JXSR01S026313.1:20309-36370 GCA_000969725.1 Ophiothrix spiculata | reverse complement strand
ACAGGCAATGAATTTGGTATCAAAGCATTGATGTGCAGTGATGGACGACCCGACCCAATCAATGGTCAGGTTGGAGATAAAATATCCTTGCGCTACTTTCTCGCCATGGCAACATAACAGCATTTTAATATGAAAGAAAATTTCGCGCGAAAAACTTTTCAGCGAATCAAAACTCGTATATTAATGGAAATATGCAATTTCAATGTGACATAAGGGTCTCGACTTTAATATGGGGGAGGGGGTCACAGCAGACTGTTTTTATGTAGACATTATTACTTTTCCGTGACTCCTGAAGTAAAGTCATGGTTCTGATTCTATTGAATAGGTCCATGATGACTCCTGTTTGGCTGTCAGTAAAGGCGACATATAAACTCCGCATCATAAGTTCTTACCCATGATTTCGACACACCTGTAGATGAATTAAATGAAGCTTTTTCTAATAATTATTGGCACACGAACCAAGTCTATTCAATTTGTAGTCAGAGTGTGTCAAGTTCTTTAACATGCAATACCGATTTACAAAGAACGAATGATTTTAAAACTTTTACCTATGATTCCATTGTTGTAAATTGATCAATTACACGCAGAGATTATTATCAGTACAGATGAGTACAGGGTCAGTGGTTACTGTTAATACGGCTGCCAACGGGTCAATAATGCTAACGTGTGCCGTCACGATGAATTGAATATCCCGCGCTGTGGAGCGAATCCTGGTGTTATTGATCCCGGCTTCTCACGGTAGCCAGTCATGGTGTTTGTGGTTTTACCCTGAGTGTGCCGTTCAGGAATTCACAACAATTGAATTCAGAGGTACATTTTTAAAATCATCCGTTCTTTGCAGATCGGTATCGCATGTTAAAGAACTTGATACATTCTGACTACAAATTGATGATACTTGATTAGTGTGCCAACAATTACCATAAAAACGTTCATTAAATTCACTTGCAGGCGTGTCCAAATCATGGGTAAGAACTTATGAAGCGGAGTTTATATATAAGTCAGAATAAATAATTCTATCATATTTCAATGCTCTATTCTCGACGCCTAGATTTTAAATGACAATGACAAACGATAGAGAACAATTAAACTTGGATGTTCGTTGGATGTTTTTTTAACATAGAATTTGAGATTTTGTGCAAATACATTTGGCATGGCGTTATTGCACTTTGACTTGGCAAGAATAAACCTTTAGTTTCTTACAAATGATATATATTTTTTAACGTGTGTCACTGACTCATTGGGCGACCAAAAAAACCTGTTTTACCAACTTACAGGTGGACCATTCAAAAAAAGTCGGGCGATTTGTTTTTTCTAAAAAACAGCTAAATTTACAAGATTTTTGCAAAGCTAAACAAAAATCTTCCAAAACGCAAATTTAAGGTCGACATGGTCGACAGGCCCGTAAATTACTTTTCTTAGGCTCCTTATAGAACGCTTCCGTTTGAATGAAAGTCTGTGACGTTCAAGATTCTTAATAACATATTTGCTTAGCTGTCAAACGATATATGTACAAGTAAATGCAATGTGTGTGAAAAGATTAGGCTAAAATCAAGATTACATCAACCATGTCTGTAGCGTTAGGGAAGTTGATGAAAGAAATACATGTATAAACTTGTTGCAACTGCATCACAAGTATACTTTACATCCACGTTTATTACAATCACCTCATTGCATTCTTAAAACCATGTTTTCACAGTTTATACATTATTACAAAAATACAATCGCCAATGTTTATTTAACACTTAAGTGCATAAGGGGGATGGGGGCACGACGATTTGAAATCCCAATATATCTATTGATCTTATTCAACAGTTTATAGATAGGCGAGGTCACGCCAATTATATAGCACCAACACATCAGAGCACATGTACTCAACATGTATACTTGAACACTCAACGGTAGAACCCATAAAAAAATGACCAACAATTATGTTGTATACAGGACTTTTACAGCTTGAATTAGAAAAACCATTGTTTTCAACCTATTTAGCTGGTTATTAATGTTATCTACACACTATTACCTAACTTATAAGCAGATCAAATCCCGAATTAAAAGACTAGAAAAGGCAAATTAAAGTGGATTGTCGTACATTTTTTACTAGACATCTGTGGTATTTTGGGCATGGTGTAAAACGCCAGTCAAACGCCTCTAAAAATCATTATTTTCAGCATATTCGATCACGTTAATTTACATTTTTTCTGCTTATAATATTTTTCATCGTCTCAAAATGATTATTTGACTAAGTTTATAAAGCATTGACTGAAAGTTTTCCTAATCTTGTAAAAATAAATGTATCATTGTTTTTTCTATGGGTTTGCATTGCACATTTAGAGTACGGTAATGATGACATCATAATAGGGGCGCGGCAGAGATGTAACCAATCACATGGCTAACAGTCATTATAATTAGATCAATATCGACGGGGTAATTGAAACTGTTTTGTTGCTATTGGAACAATGCGCTTCAAATGGTTGTGGGGGGGGGGGCATAAGGACCCATGATATTGTTTTTTTGCGCAAAGCGCAAAAAGGCAACATAACGCATTAAAGCTGTTTTAATGATAAATAATGTTGAGAACATCGTTTTTAAAACGATCAAGTTCATAGGTCCATGTGGACGCCCCCCCAACCCTCAGTTATGCACTAACGGGATTCTAAAACACCTTATGGATACACACCACTAATTACTTTTCCTGCAATTTGACCATGATTTTCACACATTTCCTTTGAGTACCATCTCCTGAAATGTCTTTTTTCTCAAAATTAATGTCAAAAACCATTGAAAAATGGCTAAAATATTGAAAATGAAATGGGTTTGCTAGTCGGAAAATGTTAAAGGGTTTGCCAGCCCGAAATCCTCAAATAGGGTTCACTAGTCCGAAAATGAAATAAGGTCCACTAGTTTGAAAATAAAACAAGTTTTACCAGTCCGAAAATAAAATAAGGGTTTTCTTATCCAATTGGTTGTCTGGATTAAAAACCAAATCTTATTTTCGGACTATAGCGGCCTCATTTCGTGTTTTGATCAGAGGACCTTATTTAGTTACTTTATTTTTCTTTGGGCCAAATGAATATAGGAATGCTTCCCAACTGAGTCCAAAGAAAGTAAATTGTCATATATGACGAATATAACTGGCATTCAAAACTCAATACTGGGCATTGATCATTACTTCCTTTTGTATGGGTAAGGCAGTGTGGACTTGGGTCAGTGTTACTTCCCTATATTTAACTATGGGTACAGGCGATGAATTTCAGCTTTCATTTGGTACCTTATTTTTGACAAACGACTGAAGGTGAAGAATATTGACGTTCTACGCATTTAAAGGCTAAAAGTAATGCCAAAAGTGCAAATTTCTTTTTCGTATTGTAAAAACCATTATTTATTTAATTTAACGGAAGACAAAAGGTCAAACATGGTGGGTGTATGGTATTATTGAAACTTTGTCCTACTTGAGGATTTATTTGAAGCGCGGGTTTTCCAAAAGCATGTGTGAAGTATCGGTCATTATTTGTAATAATTGCTATTTCAATCGTTTTTCAATGATGTTCTTTGATAGCAGAGATCTAACCTATTATATTGACTTAATGTCATAATATTCCCCAGATGGCGCAAGAAAATGTTTGTATTATATCCTTTTATTTATTAATTTAAACACATGTCGTCAGTTTATACCAGTATTGGCAATATCGACACTGAAATTATTCAAAGTATGTGCTTTCAACAGCGTAGATGCGTGATTTGATTTTGTCAACCCGGTTAATTGCAACTGTTTTCTTTGTAGCTTCTACTGTTCCAAACTGCAGTATTCCTAGGGTAGGGTATTAAATGAAAGCTGATGAAACTCCAGTGTCAGAACACATGACTCAAGACTTACGTTTGCAGCATTCATATTTTCATAAGGAGTCTTTTTATCATTTGAGACAATTCTTTTTTGACTCTGAGAATTGAAATTTGATTTTTTTTTAAATGAAAGTGAGTCTTTTAAATGCCATGAACTTCAATATTCCCCACACTGTTATACTGTTGGGCATTTTTTTAGCGTTGGTTAAACTATGAACAACCCAATTGTTGGGTAAATAATATTAACCAACTGTTGATGAAATTTTACCCAATATTTGGGTAATTAGCTAAAACTTTTACCCAACAGTTAGGTAATTAGCCAACATTGTACGCAACGTTGGTAATTATTTACCCAGAAGTTGGGTTGTTCATAGTTAAACCAACGTTGGGTAAATTATTTGCCCAACGTTCTAACAGTGCAGTCTTTTATCAAAGACAAAGTATTAAATGAAAGCTTAAATTCAAGCGTTTGTTCCCAAAATATGTTTGCGATATCTATAATGGCGTATCGATTTGGTACAAATGATCGATACTTTGTTGATTATTTTTACGCAATATGTCAGTTATTTAACCATTAATGCGCACATTCACATGTAACAGCATAAGATATAGTCGTTGGTTCAAGCTAGCGAGAGATTATTTGAACAAAGATTAAGGATACGTGGTTTGCAAGGTACTTTTTAAATTTATAGGCGAAGCGAAAAATATTTGAGTTATTAAGTCACAGTTGACATTATGAGACAAGGTAATCCGTTTTTTACAAGATCCATTGGAAAAAAATCTTGACAACTAAATACGATACGGGTCTATGTATGACTTGAACTCTGCATGCCTTTAAATAGTTAAGATGGGAGGGGGCAACACGTTACAACATTTTACGTTTTTGCACGTTTATTTTGTACCATAACTTTTTAACAAAGAGCTTCAAGTTAATTAAAGTATACAATTCCAAAAAGGAATTTTCATAAGGAACATGATGAGGATGTTGATTTTTGACCAAAAATCATATTTTTTGAGAAAATCACACACACAAAAAACATTTTTGGCCATTTGGGCTTCCAAACATGCAAAAAATAACAAATTAAGAAAAATTTACTTCTGAATAGGATTTTTAATTTAAAACACCAATTCAGATTTTGCGTCATTTTTTATTTTTGATGATTTTGACCAGTTTTTAAATTTCATGTCAAATAAGGTCAAAAATTACCAAAAATGAATTTTTGACCTTATTTGGCATGAAAATCAACAAATTGGCCAAAATCCTTTAAAAAAAATGATGCAACAGTTGAATGGGTGTTTTAAATTGTAAATCCCTTTCAGAAGTCATTTAAGAAATTGTTATTTTTAGGTTGTTTGAAAACCCAATAGCCAAAAAAAAGTGATATTTGTGATTTTTGTTCAAAAATCAACATCCCTATCATGTTCCTTGTAAACATTTAGTTTTGGAAATGTATACTTTTATTAACTTTGAGCAGTTAAAAAGTTACGGCACAAAATAAACTTGCAAAACGTAAAATTGAGTAACGTGTTGTCCCCCTTGAAAATGTGGTTTACTTTTACTTTTTGTGGTAAATCACATTGGTTACCTTCTGGGGTTACCTTTTCCAAGTGCAACCTATCAAGGCAATCCCCCTATTGTGGGAATTTACGTTGCTCACCCTTTTATGACATTTTGCCACCATAAAGACAAGAAATAGATTAGTTTTCAGTCGGCAAGACGGTGCCTGGAAAGATGACATGTTTCAAATAATGACCTACATTTACTACGATAATGCCGTTCTTAATGACTTGCATGTAGAATGGGATCGTTTCTTACGATAATATATTGATTTCTTAAAGGAGACCTACATTTTGTTTCTTTATTATCATCTGAGTATTTAGAGTTATTCTTGTATTCATTACTTCATAAATCAGAATTTTCCCAACAAATTTCTTAAATAAACACTTATTATTACTATATGAACAAATTTATTTTCAAAAAGGTTTCAAAGTTCAAAGAGAGATGAAAGATCCCGCTAACAATCAATCAAAAATTTATTATCATAATTTGTATGGCAATTCCTTTGAAAGGGTACACAAACAAACACGCTATCAAACAACAACAATAACAATTATTATAACAAAAGGAAAAAAAAAAAAAGAAAGTAACGTTTAATTTTATGATATCTTTGTTTTTTTGTTTTCAATTTGTTTTGTTTTCCTTTTTTCTTTTTTAAGCATGTTTAGACAGATTGAAAATAAGATTTATTGACCTAATTTTTAAGGGAATTGGAATAATCAATAACAACATCCACATTTTAGTGTTTTAAAAATTTTCCAAGGTTTGACACTCCATTGTTTTATAGTTAAATTTGTTCATTTTAACAAATCCAAATGAAGAAGCGAGTTGTTTTTTCTTCATTGTTTTGCATTTAAGGTTGGGGTAGACGTTCAAATGGCCTAAACCATTTGTTTACGACTTGCATTAACTATTTAAAAGTATATATTTTTACAAGCAGATTTTTATTTTGAACATTATTATGTTATCAGTTTTTGAAAAATGCCAAAAAAAACCGAATTTTTTGCCCCCAAAATTTCTGGAAAGCCTAACTAATATTTGCATTCATTAACTTTTTTAACTTTTTGGAATTAAGAAACAAATATCTAGGAAGGGTTTTTTGCAATTTTTCCTGCACACATAAACTCTTAACGTATATCGTTCGTATAGTACAGTTTCAAAGCCTTATATGTAGCCTCAAGGAGTTCATACCTTGTTAGCAGTGTGTAAGTTCTAATAATATGCTCAACGTACGATGCACGCAACCACTCACGGTCATGCGTGTCATGCGCACATAAATATTCCTCCTTTCTCACTCTTTACGGTGATGTGTGACAGAGACTTTACTGATCAAAACAAAACAAGCAGCTGATGTGGGCTTCTTTAATTCTTCTTGTTGAATACTATAATACAATACATTAAGAATATTTTTACAAACGACGTCATTTCTACCTTTTCCATTTTTCGTATATATGCTTTTTATCATTTTAGTTGTATTCGTAAGAGACTGTTATATGCCATGAAGCATTCATTTATCATATATATAGTAAATCTATGCCAAGCAATTGCTTTTCTCTATCTTTGTAGCTAAGGTAGATCACTTTGTTTTTCCAACCTAATTCACCAATTCGCTTCTCACTGTGAGAAGATTTTCCTTTATAATTCAGGTATATTTGTCATCTCATATGGGCATACGATTTATGTATGTACTATACACCCACACTGTGGGATGAACAAAATTACCAGACCTTAAAATTGATTTCTACTTCCCGTATCTATTTTATGTTTTATTTCTAACACGGGATATTTAATCGCTAAATATTTAATTTTACGACATGTTTACAGTGCAAGATAACAGAGCGCAGTCTTATTTGTTTATGTCAACATTTTTTAACAAAACAAAACAAAAACATATTGCCTACACACAACTGTCAGAAGCTCTGATTTGAATACACCGATTTATACAATGTTTATATCATTATGTATTAAAGCAACTTGTGCTTCAGAAGAAAACATGTCGTTTATTAAGAAAGAAAAAGTAAAGTGTATGTGTATTTAAAGTTCGATTCTCCTTTATTGTGTGTCAATTTTGAGGATTTCATTAACCCTTATCCTTCGAAGGGGGTTGTTGCAACCCCCCCCCCCCCCCACCCCCCTAAGTTTTTTCTCCGCTTCATAAAAACGCAAAAGCAACCGGCCCCAGACATTTGGGTAATCTCTTTTACATCCTTCTCGGTCATTTTGATGAAAAAAAAGTAGGGGGTACCATGTAAGCTGGGGTTAGGGTAGGTCGTCAAAGTTCAAAGTTGGGGTGTAGGGGGGTGAAATCCCGGAAATTTTTAAGTCGCCATTTTGAAAAAAATATGCACGCTGTAAGACTATTAATAGCATAACCAAGTTCATAGGGGGTTCCATTCCAAAATATAAGGGGGGGTTGCAACAACCCCCCTCTTCAGAGGAACGTGTTACAAAAATAACTTAGGAGGATAAGGGTTAAAAGTAAAATCATCTTGACATATGGAATAACAGAGAAAACAATATTTAATTAATTTCAATCAAAGATAAGTTAAATCATTTTCAAGATTTTAATTGCCAGTAAGTTGTTTACAAAGGGTGAAAAATTGACCTACAATATGATACATCTTTCTCCTAATGCTAATGAATTTTAATGTCTTAACATTAATATAATTTATTTCGCGTTATTAAAAATCTAGAAATTGTATTATTCTTCCAATCAACGGAACGTAAGAGGTATATATTATAATATTAGACTTAACTTTCAAAGACCTAGGAGTTTACTATTTAGTATCGGTATTGTACTTCTTATATATCAATGTAAAAATGGCAAAAAAATATTCTCTTCTAAGTATAGATCCCACTAGCATCATCATACTGCTTTCGTTTTTTTCTCTTAGTATGTAAATCATTTCACAGCAAGAAGCAGTTTTCGATTTAGGTGACACATTTAATTTAACACGTAACATTTCTACTTTTGCAATAACTTCATTTATATTCAGAATTGTGAATTGCCTATGACGACTACTAAATGAATTATTTGAAAAATACTGGGGAAATGGAACAAATTGTTTTATTCATATTTTACATCTCTGAAGTCACATTTGCTGCGATGAAACAGGCTTGATGTAACTCTTAGATCATGGTATAAATTCAAATCGCTTTACAGATTAAAAAAAAAAAAGTTAATACCGTTTGGGGGTATGTGTTGCGCATGTGCGACCGTGATTTTCAGCCATTGAAATTAAGTGCCATTTAATTTACACGTAAACGCGAAGCTCAAACCATCAACCATTTTATTTATTTCATATTATGCAATATCATTATTTTATCATATTCCGTTGTAAATATGTCTAAGAAATTATTTTCCGTTACTTTCAACATGTCACGTGATTTCGCCGTATCACGTTAATGTTATTTTCTAATATAACTTCTTGAAGAAATGTTTCAAAACAGCGGCTTGCGAAATTTAAATCTGAAACAAAATTCGACAGGTAAATATATATACTAGTATCCACCAAACGAGCTAGGTACACATGTACAGGGCTGGCAATTAGCACCAGCCCGACAAGTAATGGCGGGTAATGATGCATCATAGTGAAAAAAAACAGTTATTGTGAGGTTTGATTTTTTTGAGTTATATGCAAGTGTTAGGAGGGGCGGTTAATTTGTTTTAATTAAAAATTTCATGAACAAAAATGGTTAGAGGAAAATTTTGATTTTTTTTTTTTATTGGGGGGTTGGGGCCGGAAAAAAAAATCTGTCAAATCCTAATTTCAGCTACAAATTGTTTTAAAAAAACTTAAAATTTGCGCAAAAATTGCAATTTCTTACTGAAAAGGGAAAATTTCAATTTCAATTTCGAAGGGGGCGGGGGTCCTCGTAAATTAAGGGAGTCACGTCCCCCATCCCTCCTTCTTCCGCCTATGATACTTTTACATTATTGCGTTTAATATTATCAACAGCATCCAGGGAGGTAATTGTTTCTATGTTAATAAAATGTATCTGTAATAAAACTATTGCTATTATCTAGTTCATTAAATAATCGAAGCCATTAATGTCAAGTTTTGTTCATGTAATCTTCTTCACCAGACTTTAAATACGATAATGTAGCTTTATATGTACATGTAATTTAAGAACATGTTTTATAATATACTACACCCACACACTGTTGCAAGAAAATTACCAGACCTTAAAATTGGTTTCTTCTTTCTTTTATATATCTTTACTGTGTTATTTCTAGCATAGGATATTTATTCATTTAATATCAAATATTACGGGATGTTTACTTTAATGGCACAATTAACCCCTCATTTTCAGAAATATATGCTTTGTAACTTAGCAACCGATAAGTAAATCCATATAAAAGTATACATTTCTAGATGGATTTGCATGTAGAAGATGGTGGTAAGGTTAGTTTTAGACCAAGATGAATGATTTTGGACTAAGGTCCAGAAAACCCTTGTTCTTGGACCACTATATTTATAAACAACCTAACTAAATTTTGAAAAAATAAAAGTTGGAATTCGAATGCTTCTTAGAATCTAGAAACACATATCTAGGAACGCATTTCTCAAATTTTTGATTTTTGTTTTACTTTTTGAAAAACTTGCCAAAAATAGGTCCAAAATTAACCCAAAATGATTAATTTGTCATTCATTAGAAGGAAAAACTCCAAATTTTAGTACTCACGTTCCCAATTTATTCATTTATTTATTATTTATTTATTGACGGTGTACAAAATAGTGAACTAGCAGCACAGGCTGAAGGGTGTCGGCTTTACATATACAAAACATATTATATACAAAGAGCAAAACAATTTATATACTTGACAAAACCAGGCATATATTCCGATATTGTCAGATATCTGGAGAACTGTTGAGTAGGTTAATGATAAATGTGATGGTAGATTTTTGCATCTGCTTTCTCCTTTTTCAGATAGTAAGGGTTCAAGGTCAACTTTATCGGCAGTTAATATAATAAAAACAATCTTGCAACCAAGATTTTGTAATATCGATCGTCAGATCGAAACATTACATGGCTCATTATAAGCTCATTTATATAGGACGTCAGTACACACTAATAATATTAACTGCTTTTTAAAATGCATCTTAAAGGTGCATTTACACTGTGACGTATTGGGGGGGGGGGGTAACGACAAGCAACGTAGACCTGCGTATTGCAGTTTTGAATTTTACGCCCTTCATCGTTAGTTAAAGTTGGTTTACACTGTGACGTATGGTGACGACGGAGGGTAACGTATTTGTAACTAAAAAGTTGTTACTAAAAACGACTGATAGTAACGATAGTGTGCGTACTAAGCGGATTGTGTTAGCGTTAATTCAAAACTGCAATTCGCAAGTCTACGTTGCTTGTCGTTATACCTCCAATTCGTCACCTTTATTATTTGAAATGGGACTAAATACAAATGGTGCATCCTTTACAAAAGTCAAGAAGTTGTCAAGCCGGAGTTTTGGCACGCAACTGTGAAAATAAGCAAACGATGTTTTATGCATAGTGCGTCAACAAGCATGGCAATCTGTCTTCATATATATAGAACGTAAATTGTTTAAGCATTTCTCCTGTTTTGATTGTGCTATTTAAAATAATTTTCCGTCTGAGGTAAGGAACTTTAGATTTCATACATGCATGTTCAAATATTCCCTATACTACTTTGCTTATAAAATGAAAATGGTTTGAACAATTCAAATGAAATTGAAAAAGCCTGTTTAATTGTGACCTTATTTGTTTTGAAACTTGAAAATGACTCTTGCAAAAAAGTGACTATGCTCCTTTAAAGTAAATGTACCGATCTGCCATGTATAACACACAAAAATGGTTTTGAATAAAGTCCTGCATGAACCTAAATTGCTATAAATTGTAAGTATGAAATGCTCCTATTCATTCATAGCAAAACGAGTTTAATCGAGAGTTATTGTGTTATCTTTTATTTCTTAAAATATAACAAAATCAACAAAGATGCACTCAATCCATTTATTTATAGCATTTGGCGGGAAGCCTGCTGAATCCCTGCAGTACATTTATGCAGGGATAGTTCCAGATGGTAAATGACAGAATAAGTTTATGAAATCCCACGATTACCTCTAACAAGTAATGTCAAAAACAAATACAGAGTCTTAATTTAGTTTTGAAGGTAAACAAGTATGATACTGATTGTCTGAGCAAGCTGAGCTTGTCTTCAGTATGCCTTACCTTTTATGATTATTTGAATAAAACAGTTCTTATAGTTTACAAGTATTCAAAATTTATACTTATTCAATAGATTTGTTTAAAATTAGGCTGTTGAGACTGTAATATTAAATTAAAAGTAAGACTCCGGTCTTGTTTTTTAATTCACGACGATTTTCAGTATAAATATTGACAAAAACATCACATTTCTGCTATACAGGGTGTATCAACTAGTAATGTACCTCCATTTCAAAAAGTATGATACATTCTGTAAATTTGTTTTGAATTATAAGTAAAATAAGTCATTGACTTTCCATTACAGAAATAAAATAAAGGATGTCTGACAACCGATATAAACATTATGGCTAATTTTATGATTTGTAAATAAAATATTTGCGCAAAGTCAATGAAAATAACAAATGATCCTCATGGTTTTTTCCTCTTTTACAAAGACCAGGGAACTTTTGCATTACCTGGTTGTCAAATTAATGATCTTGTTACCAATGTGTGAGACTTTTGTAGCACACTTTAACATAGCTAACATTATTAAAGAGACCCTAGGACGCCAAAACAAGTGATGTTAGGCATTCATTACTGATGTCACAATAGTGATGAATTTAACCATCCATAAATGATGTTATCTTTGATGTGAATAGTGAAATAGCCTTGTAAATGAAGTTTGATAAAGAGGGGACACAATGGTCAAAAACTAACATTTAAACTGTAAAATGTTACGAGACAAAACTTCACAAGATTTAGCCTGCAAAACATCAGAAATTATTCGATTCATCTTATTTGATCTTCAGTTTAGTGAAAAAAAAGTTAACTAGAGTCAACATTAAAAGTGTGAAATCATGTAATCTTTGAACGGCTGATTCTATTTACAAATGACAAAATGTACCATAATGTTCATATTAGTCATCACTCATTCATTATTTTCCTATTATGGAAGAGCATTTGTCTTAAATATTTTTGTTTTCAAATCATTTTTTCAAAATGTACCATACTTTTTGAATTGGAAGCACCTTGATACCTGTAAACTTCTTTTTGACTTTAATTAGGCATATGTTTGGTTAAATATGATATGTCGACCTCTACGTGTCTATATCAAGCTTCTTTCATTTCGCCTTCAATTTATATGTACGGATGAGGATGTTCTTTGTTTGCTGTCTGATTTAATTTACTGATTTACTCAACACAATACACACAGAAATCCATCTTTTCTAAAATACATACATATGTGGGCTGCTCTGGCTAAATGAGAGGAAAGTCGCAAATCTACATTTTGATAATTTAACAATAAGCTTAAGGTGAAAAATTCAAATTTCATTTTTTTCATAAACGCCTTCATGCATGAGTGTTTACCCGCAGCTAAAGTTTTTGAAGATTAACTTAGCCGGTAAGTGCAATTATTCACGGCTAATTAATTGCATGTTGCTATTAAACACTGTAGTAATCAGTATCTTTGACATCGATTTGCAGCTAATTTTTACTGCAATATATTCAGTGAACTGCTTTGGATTTCGATTTCTAAATGAAGAATGGAGAAAGAAAGTGTGGTGTGACATATTATATGGGCGAAATCATACTCGGCCTCCAAACAAGTTTATTCCTACCAAACATTTGGTCGTGACGTCAACAAATATTTTCCATCGTACTTAAAGTATGAACGGGTAGCAAACATTTGGTCCAATGTATTATTGCAATTCAATAGCATGTGCAATCTAGTGCGAAATTTAATTTGGTCTCAACTAGGTGTTGAAGTTATTTTGTTTGGAGTCACTTGTCATTTTGACGTCACGATCAAATGTTTGGTAGCGAAAATTTTGTTTGGAGGCCGAGCATGTTTTCGGCCTAAATCATTCAAAAACAGAGATTATAGAGAATTAAAATATGTCATAAACTCAATCTTGAAATTTGCGACTTTCCTCTCATTTTGCCAGAGCACCCCTCATATCTTCATTGTTCGTTCTATCCAGGTGCAACCATGCAGCTGACACGTTGAATAAGTGTCATTGACAATAAAACATGACATTTTATGTTGCATGTCTCTCGATGGCGTCATTTGGTGTCAAGCACCTTTACAAATAGTAAACAAGACGCCTATAACGAAATTCATCTGTCATTGTATCGTGACTATTATCAAGTAACACTGAAATTAATCAAGTATACAACAAGTGCAGTATATATGGTATGCTGATTGAATGTGACTTTCAAAATCAAGTGACTTAAGCACAGATTGTTGACTAGAAGTTGTTATTTGATCTCAATCGGTATAACGTCTTAGCTACTATTTAATTTATCTTCTTTACGCTGAGGACTGTGATTGAGACCTGTAACTTTTTTTTTAGCTTTTGGAAATACTAATTGTTATTATATGGGTCAACATGATACAATAAAGCTAACGATATGATGTACAGGCTGTAACAGAAAAAATTATACATTCGTGTTAGCGATATCATTAGGAAAATAGAATCGTTGAATTCACAAACTTTCTTTTATATGAAAGGCTGTTTAATTGGCTACCAGAGGCAGCTTAAATGGTGTCATTTTATGGTCAGGTTCAAAAGTTACGACTGTTTCAGTAAAGACCGCTGAAAACCACTTGGGCCGATTTCACCATTATTTAAGCGTAAACAGATTTTCAAGATTCGATGAAGATTAACAATGCAGTGAGATAAAATGACAAAAACACACCTCATGTTCAAGAATGTTTTTATTTTTTCATATGATAAGTATAATTCATAAATAATTCAGTTGCATTAAAGTCTGTCATTCAATCGAAGAGTGTAAAGCAATAATCCCTTTACAGGGTTTTTTTTTCACATAGTTTGATATTCAAAGGGAAATATGGAATTAAAAATAATTTTCCTAGCTCAATTGATAAAACTTAAGTTAAGCTCAGAAATGCTGGTGTTTCATTTGACCTGTATTTAGGCTCTAGGTAGTCTTAAAGTGCTTGCATGTTGACTCTGTCATTTAGATGATATGTTGTCTCTCCAACTAGGATATCTCTGAAAACTTTGTTCTGGAATCCCGTCCAAACTTAAAAAAACAACAGTCTACGGGCAAGGTCATCATTAAGAGTCTATAATATGCCTTTGTTTATGGAACATTAAAATCAGTATTAAAATGAATAAATCGGATAAACTGGCCCAGGTGGTTTGAAGGTAGGGTCACTATAATTGCCATAACTTTGCTTGTTGACCATCAATTTGGATGAAACAAGGTGCATTTTGTAGCTTAAGAAATTGGCTTTCAATATAAAAAAATGACAATGTGATATAAGGTGTAACATTAATCTCTCAGCGTAGATAAAAATGTATATTTTTTTCTAATTGTATGGCTGATTTGGGACATTATTTTGCTCTATCACTAACATGATTCATTAATGAGCAAGCCCTGATTCTCTGCACATAATGAGAACAATGCCGTCAGCAAGTTCTAAATCCAGTATGATCCTCAGCTCGCTATACTGCGTTGAGCTAGAGAAATAGTTCAGATCTTTAAAATTCCCCTACAGTTTATTGCAGGCTTGTAGATATTGATACTTAAAGAGAAGACCTATCGAGAAATCAACCAGACAGTTTTAGCACTTCTCACAATTTGCATTCAAAATTTCAATAAGATGGTCATATTTTCAACATAGAAATTGACTTTTATTAGCTTGTACAAGCAAAGTTGAGAGTTTAGTAAAGTCAGCAGTATCAAAAGTGAAGATTCCTGAAAAGCCGTAACATTGATTTTAAGAAAGTCAAGTAGGAGTAAAACGTCCACAGCACTGTCAAAACGAAAAAAGGGAGCGCATTAAAATAACACTAAACAGCATACTTGAAATTTAGATTTTTTACAAGAATTGTACAATACTGCACCATTATCAGGTATCAAGTATTGTTTAAATTACGTATACCAGTATATTGGACCTAAAGTATACTTTTTTCATTTGATGAATTTTGAATCAATGCGTTTACAATATATGTATATATCTTAGTTGATAACTCAAAAGTAATAATGCTTTCTTAGATTAGATTTGTATCATTTTCTCAATTTGTGTGGGTATAGTATGTATTGAAATAAAAATTCCAACCAGAATTTACTCCCAGCAATGATTTTAAGGCTAGCAAAGGATAACTTAAAAGAACAAAATGACAAATCTTTCGAATTCGGCAGGTTTGATTATTTTTTCTAATGTTTTGTTTAAAAAAAAAATATAACACACACATTGTTCAATATTTACAATTGAAAATGTTTTGAATATATTTCATGTGAACACCAAAACAAACAAATGCAAAAGGAATACTCTTTCAGACCAATTTGCAATTGTATTTTTTGTGGTTTTTTTATCATAATAAAGGTTGCAGAATTCGGCAACTTTTACAAATTTTTGGTTAGTTTTTGATCAATGAACATTGATAAAACGCTACGCCACTTCTATAATAGTTAATCAATCCCTGTAAAAAGCACTTTTCAGTGTTGTAAG
>JXSR01S026310.1:36115-48638 GCA_000969725.1 Ophiothrix spiculata | reverse complement strand
GTAGTTTTAAAACCCAATATTATTATGGCTTGGAGGGGAGGTTTGCCATGTTTCCAGAGGTGTTTGGTCATGAATGTTTGAGATTTATTTAGCTATACTTACTGGACTAGCATGTCGGGTTCACTTTGCCATCATGAGTCAACTAATTTTGCCTCTCTACCTACGAAGAGAGGAACACCTTTTTGTTTACCAAGTGGTTTTTTTTTTAGTTTTAAAAACAGGAAAAATGATAAAAAAAGTATAAAAAAAGGAAAAAAGAAAAAAATTGCCATATTTTTATTATCTCTAGACCCATAAAGTAGAAAACAAAAAGAATGAAGAAAAAAGGCCATATTTTTTACCATCCCCAGACCTGTCAGCCTTGAATCAAGGCTAATGTGTAGGTAGCCTTGTACGCTATATATATACGGTATATACATTAGAAGTGTTGTTATGTTATTCTTCAGGCTATACATGTCTGCTTTGCAAAATGAATTCCGTAAACATGACAGACCACTTGGCGATATAATGAGCAAATGTTACAAGCTTTTTATGGAATTTGTGAACCACAGATACACACCCTTAGGTATAATGTGTTCCAATGCTTTAGAGTTATTTCTACCTTACCCGCTACCTTGTATTTTGTATTCGATTGAACAAACACTACTCTCACTCTCCGACACACATTAACATACACCCTTGTGGAAACTAGTATGCCCTAAAACTAGTATGTCTCTAAGTTTCTCTTGTATCCAGGCGACAACATAATTTGAATTAAAGTATTTAAATCATTTTAATAACAATGCCATTTCAATATCCATTAAACAAGTTAATAAACAGTGTGTATTATGCATTGCCATGAGATGTCTGCAATGGTTTATTTAAAACAGATAATTTGATTTTATACAGCTCGTGCTGTCAATCATATGTGACCTGCCACATCGACAAGTACATCTGGTGAAGACATACTAGCAAATGAAACTTGTAAAATAGGAACAAAGTAATAAGGATATTATGTTCCTTTTCATCGTAACTTCAAAAACGAATGGTCAATTATAAAAAAAATGTCTCATTTTAACAGGCGGCAACTACATCCTTTTAACGCGTCGGACCGCATATAGTTTTTGATCGTTTGCGTAGGATAGTTTACATTCCTTGGGCTATAACGTGTACAAAAATCGCCAAATTATAAATACGAGACCACCAACATCCAACTAAATTCATTTAATTCTAATTAGGACTTTGTCTTTGATATATTTGTACTCTTAATAGCAGTAAAACTAGCTCAAACAGTAAGGCGCTCGCTTGCGGTGCGAAAGGTCCCAAGATCGAACCCCGCTGGTGCCAAAATAGTTGAGTTCAATCTTGATTTCTTGTTGTTTGTTCGAAACTAGTTTGATATGCACTACAACCATCAAATTGAATTGTAGATGAGGACAATTTTGAATTATATTTTAAACTTTCTTTCTTAAGGTCTACAAATACCAAATGGGAATTATACTTTTGTGTAGTACCGTCTTTGCTAACTAAATGTGTACCTTGTCAGATAAGTCAATCATAATTGATAAAAATTATTATTTTACATGTTTATGCTATGCTTATTACTAGTTTTAATCTTTTGTTCATGCTATTATAGTTTTTGTTTGTGTAAATTCCATATTATACAGATAACGCGCAGATTTGATATACCTTCCAAAGTCAAATTGAAAACATTCCTCATGTCACAATGACCTAATTAATACCATGATCGATATGTGCTCTTTTTCTCATCACTACAGAGAAAAATAATGGATTAACTATATTTATGTTTTAAAAGTACTGACACACTTCCTCAGCAGCAAAAAAGTAGATGCAACTTGCCCCACTGAAATAACAGACCTCTAGGAACTGCAGTAATAACAGGTATGCCCTAGATTGACATGTATTTTTTGGAACATTTTATCAATGCGAAAAGTTGAATTAAAAAGTTATAAGGAAAAGACTATCCCCTTGGCAAGATACTGAGATATTTGAATGATTTTGAACATACATGTCACAAAGGACACGTTTGACTTTTTATGTATAGTAGCATGAGGTGTTTTTTTCATACGCTTCTAGAATTTGCAGGGTCAGTGAAATAATGCTCTAAATTTACTCATATTTATCTATCATTTTTTTTTCACACCTTTACATTTCATTAGCGTTCTTTTTATTTACAGTTTTTGACATGCGATGATATTTTGACCAAATATTTATCGTTTCTTATTTTAAAGCCGTTAGGAGATCCTCTTTTCTGCGTTTCAATATTGATTATTCTAGTGTTTGGGAGTTTAAGACAGCCACAATACAGTAGTACAAATTTCAACACTGTCTTTGAATACTTCGGCAAATTTGACACATATATGCATATTCAGATCAAACAGCGCATTTAGTTAAACGTAGATCCGTTTTAATCAGATGCTTTCTAAGTTGACATATTGTTCATAAAAGAATATCTTATATTCTCCAGTAAAATACTTTTACTCAGTACTCAGCAAAACACAAATTTGATCTAGAAAACAATCATTCCTTTTAAGTAATCGTAAAAGCAATTTGTTAAAATGCCGGAAAGGAATACTTTCTGAAGCAGCGGTTTCTTTTATGTCCTGTATGTTTAATGTTGAAAGAAAGTAAATACAACTTCAAATGGATTAGGGAAGCACTTTAAGACGTTTTTCGCAGAATCTATTCCGTTATAGTATTTTTTGGCAATGACGTCTACAACGCCAAAGTAAGTAAGTTTGATAATTCGTCAACCTTATTCATACTATTCGTTAAAAATGTAATTACACTCTATAAAAATACAACCTACTTGCCGAATAAATCCTTACTCAACGTAAGTAAAATATAACAATGTTGTTTTAAACTTTGATTACGGTTTTGCTTACAGATTAAACGATTCCATTTGTAGTTATCTAGAGTGAAACATTCTAGAATGTAAAACTTATTGTATATAATGTTATAAACCTATACTTAGAAACAGCAACGCGAAACATTCTAGAATGTAAAACTTATTTTATATAATGTTATAAACCTATACTTAGAAACAGCAACGCGAGTGCGCTCAATATTACTATTATGGACACATTACAGGTCTAACAATGTGTAGGTAGCCTTGCACGCTCTATATATATCTATTAGAAGTGTTGTTATATTGTTCCTCAGGCTATACATGTCTGCTTTGCAAAATGCATTATGTAAACACGCACACCACTTGTAGATGTAATGAGCAAATGTTACAGGCTTTTAATGGAGTTTGTGAACCACGGACACACACACCCTTAGGTATAATGTGTTCAAATGCTTTAGGGTTATTTCTACCTTACCCGGTACTTTGTCGTATTTTGTATTCGATTGAACAAACACTACTCTCACTCTCAGACACACATTATAGGCCTAGATATACTTTGTCATTTTTGTAGTCATTTTCATGTAGAATTTTTCTCATGGTGTTACATTTTCACCACTATGTTAAATTTTCATTCGGAATGAAAATTTTCATTTTGATTTTTTGTCATAGTGTTAAATTTTTGTCATGGAGTAAAATGTTTCACCATTTATGAAAATGTTTCATGATGGTTTTGCAACGGGGCATAGATCGATCTCATTAGGTCGAGAACAATACTATAATTACCTTGGTCTTTTCATTATAATCTGAATTCTGTCCTTGACAGGTAACTGTGGATTTTATTCTGCTGAAAAGATTTTCTGACTCCTTTGATTTTTCTCCAAAGAGAAACATTTTCATTTGGAATTTTTATCACCGTCTGGATTTTTTATCATTCTATTTGTAGTTTTAGCGGATTATTCCGATCCGAACCGTCTAGGAACTCGAGGTCAATATGCATTCAGCTCTATGGATTTTCAAGATGGTAAAAATGACAAACTATATCTAGGCCTTAATATACACGCTTGTTGAAACTATTATGCCCAAAAATAAATGCACACAGTGTAATGTCAATACTTCACAGTAAATTTGATTTTGATCCTTTAGCTAGCGTCTACATATAAGACAGCTATATTACTAATATGATTATGATTTTTCATATATTCAAAATTCAATTCATGTAAAAATCTAAAATAGGAGATATAAGAATGAAGCTGAGATAGCCTATAATAGATCAACGGTTTGTTACATCCCATGAAGTCCTCATGTTTCATTTATCTATTTCAAGTAATATTGGTTTATGAACATATGACACAAACATGCAAAAATAAAGCAAAACAAAAGAGAGATTACTTTTAAATATCTTTTCCTATCTATTTCATACATTTGAACTTTTTATGTATTTCATACAGTTGACATATGAATTTCATTTTCAATATATTTTTTTAGGCTTATACAAAATTATACAAGTTCAATGCAGGAATAAGACAACTAAGTTTTTTCCATTTCGTTACGACAGACTATTTCCTTAAACAAACATTATCTTTATCTGCTCATTCACATATATTGTAAGTGAGAGTTCATGCCTTGGGGTTCTTCTACACAACAAATTCAACACATTTTGACGCCTTTTCCTGACCATACATGTACATCATGTATCCTTTATTTTTCCTCTATACCAATTTTTTTCCAATAAATTATCTTGGTGTGGTTCTTTGCGTTTAATCGAATTTGTTTTTAATGTTCTGTTGTGTAATTTTCATTCATGAAATTTTGATCCTGTCTCCAATGGTTCGTACTTTTTCAGGTTTATCAATTGACTCTTCTTTCTCCTTATTGTTTCTTATAGATGCTAACCAGAAATGAAGAAAATAAAAATAACTTGCCTTTTTTTCTGTGTTTTCTTTTTATCCATGCTTGCTTGGTGAAATATGACACATGATTAATTGGATATCGCAGGTAAGTAATTGTGTATTCCCTCGTCACATATTTGTTCCTCTCTTTGTTAAGTCCTCTGTTCTCGCAATTGTTATGTGCAATAATTACTGGTGGGTAAACGAGTTTCGTAAATTGACGTTTTTCTATTAAGTAGTCTATCCTCATAAACGCTTTGAAACGAAATAGCAAGTACTCTGTATTTATGCTAGTTTTCATCAAAACTATAAAACCTGCTTAATGCAAGTTTGAGATCCGTCAACTAAAGTGTGGTTAAGAGTCTTGTCTGATGACATATTGTCCACCCTTTTATCAAGGGTACGACTTAATAATAAAATTTACTTGAGTTAATCAGACTTCAAGATGCTATAATAGCTTTTTAATGACAATAAAAAGTCCATTAAAAGCATTTAGCTAGTAAACTGATATTTTGTTAACACTTAATATCAATATTTCATTGCAATGAAAGTCGACTTCACTAAGAATGTTAAAGTTGTGTTCAGGTCGTAGCCCAATTAGTTTCATCACAAATATTCATATTTTACTTGAAACATTTTGAAAACATTTTGTTAACTTGACACTCCACTATCGTGAGAGTTGTGAAACTATTACTGTTCATGTTGATAACCGAACGATATAGCTGATTAACTGAATAATTGCAGCTGCAATAAAGCAGTTTCTTACATATCTGTTTGGTTTCCTTGCAAGAATATAAAATCAATGTCACCACAGAATGCAGGAA
The DNA here is from genome assembly GCA_000969725.1 of Ophiothrix spiculata. NCBI lineage: Eukaryota > Metazoa > Echinodermata > Ophiuroidea > Amphilepidida > Ophiotrichidae > Ophiothrix > Ophiothrix spiculata. Next base: position 43,077 of record JXSR01S026310.1, on the reverse strand, counting down.
AAGCCAAATGTAATTTGCACACAATGAGCTCTGATACTCCTGCTTCTTGTTTGTAAGATAGTAACTTTCCAGATCTGTGAAGTCTCATGAAACTTTAATGACCATACGGACACTATTGTCTTTACGATGCAAGACAGCTGTGAATAGACGGTAATAATATTAAGGTATTCGGGCTAATAAGAATATGTAAAGGCTGATTATCCATTCTTTTATGATTTTAAACAACTGATATAATCTTTCAAAAGTCAAAATATCACAAGTATGCTATTTAGTTTTGGCATCTTACTACTTGCACATAAATGAAATCTATATATTTCAGGTAGACATTATATTAAATATTTGTCATAAGTCATAAGTGTGCGTTTTAATGTTAAAGCATGCACTTAACTTTTATGTTTGTCCAATGAGTCTCTAAGTTTCCGTTGTATCCAGGCGACAACATGATTTGAATTAAAGTATTTAAATCATTTAAATAAACATGACATTTCAATATACATCAAACGAGTTAATAAACAGTGTGTATTATGCATTAACATGAGATGTCTGATGCAATAGTTTATGTAAGACGGGTAATTTGATTTTATACAGCTCATGCTGTCAATCATATGTGACCTGCCACATCGAAAAGTAAATATTGTTAAGAGATACTAGCAAATGAAACTTGTAAAATAGGAACACAATAAAAGGGATATTATGTTCCGTTTTCATCGTTACTTCAAAAATGAAAGATCAATTTTCAAAAAACAAACCTGTCTCATTTAATTAGACGACAACTGCATCCTTATATAGTTTTCGATCGTTTGCGTAGGATTGTTTACATTCCTTGAGCTATTACCCCGGGGCTATAACATGTACAACAAACGTCAAAATGTAAAGACAATGTAAAAACGAGACCATCAACATGCAACTAATTTCATTTGATTTTAATGAAGACTTATTCTTTCATATATTTGTACTCTTAATAGCAGTCAAATTAGCTCAAACGGTAAGGCACTCGCTTGCGGTGCGAAAGGTCCCGAGTTCGAACTTCTGTGGAGCCAAAAAAAATTGAGTGTGCTTGAAATACAAGAGACTAACTTGCTCATTCTCCGATGAAGCGTGCAACTTTGGTCTCAGAAATTTTGAAATTTCAACTACTAATAACTCATGAATAACATACAAAATCATAAACTCTTATGGTTTCTGAAGAAGAAACAGTGCATGGGAGATTGTTCAAGATACTTGATTTTTGTTAACCATTGTATTCCCTATTCTTTAAGATTATGTATCTATCGTTACGTATCTGTTTGAATATTTTCTTTTCTATTCATTCTTGAGAAAATTTGTTTTCTTACAGTATATTAGCAGCTCTACACATACTACACTGTGATGTTGTATTTTAGCTCATAGTGTAACGCGTTTTACGAGAAGGCAACATAATGTACATTACGTATCTGTTTCGACGTCACCGTTAAATATTTTTTTATATATTTATATCCTTGTAAATCATTACTGTAAATATATAATTCTATATAACATATATGTTATGCAACACTCAAGTTTACTTGATAAACCTAATGCGGAATCATCCATCAACAAATTTATTTTCACACTTTGTTATCGATTTTAGAAATGATTACATATCTGTTTGCAATATTGGCGACATGCTTTCAAAAAACTCTTATGCCATATCAAATACTTAGTATAATTGAAATTATATGTCATAATCAATACCTATTACGAGCTGTTAAATAGTGTGCATTATGTTTGATATGCTCGAATATTTTAGGAACGGGGCACATGAAACAGAAACAGTATGGCTCTCGACATGGGGAAAGCAAAGATTTTACATGAGATTTTGCATTTTCAGATTCATCGTTATCTACTTTCCTGGCATGCTTATATGTTTAGCTTCACACATGTTACTAATGTGACTCTAATGTATTAATTAACCCCTCAAATCATGTGTAATAGGCTTAACAACGTTAAACAAGTTACAAGAACATGAGTGACACCAAAACGGCAAAGTTGCACACTTTATCGGAGAATGAGCCAACTGCAAATTGACTCGTGAAACCCGATCAAGGTTCAGCATCCCAGAAGTTGCCGCATAACCTGAAAAGATGCTTGGTGTGGAATTGAGCTTACTTAGGCCACAGCGATCAGCGAGTACCTATAAAGTGTGCAGAGGCCACATAGAATCTTGGAGGCATAGCGCACTAGTAATCCTCATTATTTGTTATTCTTATAAGAATGTATACTTGCAGTTTATGCTGTTAATTTTCCTTAATACTGACATTTGTTATCCATAACAGAACAATGAATTTAATGTTGATATCCTGTTATTTGTACGAAACTAGTTTGATATGCACTACAACCATTAAATTGAGTTATAATACAGTTACAATATCATTGCGGGGCTTTGGACTCATACAGTTTGATTAGAATTGCTTAAATTTTGGAAATAGTTGCAGTTGAAAAGGCAACTAGTAACTAGTAAATAATTCATGAAAATGAATAATAAACTAATCTAAATAATGACGTCTACTTCTCATGCCCAAAGAAAAGTATTGTTTTGTTTTTTTTTTGTTTTTTTTTTAAATAGTGAAGAATTAGAATGCTTCATGTATTTCTTGTAGGTGAAAATACTCTTTTTAGAACGAGGCAAAATATCTGATTACCAAGATGTACGTTTCTTCAATCCAATGCTTTCCAACCTTAACTTTTCTTTAGCCTATACTAGGTCTCACATTCAGGGCATATGTTGTATTAATGACAAGTATGTGATGGAAGACGCTAATGGCTTTACTTGTGACATTAGTGTCTTCCTTGAGTTACAGTGATATTGATATTTTAATATTTTTCCAATTTTTCTTAACCCACTGAATGTTCAAGACATGCCATAATCCATACTTCTTATGATTTAATAAGAATTTTCAAGTTAATGTATACAGGAATTTGATGATATCGTTAAGTGTGTATCCTGAGTATGTTTTTGTAATATAAACGTTACCTTTAGGTAATAGAAGTAACAACTTTTGCATTTATTAAAGTTTCTAGAGTTTCAAAAGATATGTTGACGTGTTTCCTAAATTTGCACATCAGTAAAATGTTTTGTACTTAAGAAACATTTGCTTAAGGCATACATTCTGAGGATGTATTTGTCACCAAAATTTCAGCACTAAAATATAAATTTGCAACGAAACCGTCATTTCAAATTTGTCCATTACTTTCAAAAAAACAACGTATGTTAAGGGACAAAAGTGATTTTTTGATCCATTAGATCCAATATTCTAAGTCATAAAGTTCAAAATAAGGGAAGATGTAGATATAGGATTTTATGATTAATGTGGTAAAGTTACAAAATAAGGGGAAACGCAGGGGAAACCAACATTCATGTTTGCTTGCTAGGCGTCGTATAATTGTTACATCAAATAAAAAACAAATCTTCTAATAAACGTCATCGAGCTTATTAAAAGGTTGCGAATTTCAGTAGACAACTAGACGTCTCTTTATTATTTTTATTTTTCAGGCTTATATATTTAAGCAGAAATTGATATCATGTGACAATACCTATGATGAAACATACTTCGCCTGACTTTATCAAAATCTTAAAGACTTGATGCTATATGCCATCAAACAATGCAAAATAAGGGGAAATGTAGGGGGAATCAGCATTTTCTTTTTGCTTGCTAGGCGTCGTATAATTGTTACATCGAATAAAAACCAAATCCTCTAAAAACCGTCATAGAGCTTATTAAAAGGTTGTGAATTTCAGTTTAAGACATTGCAGTAGACAACTAGACGTCACTTAATTTCATTTTTGCAGGCTTATTGATGATGAAGCAGAAATTTGATATCACAATGTGTCAAATACTATGATGAAACTTACTTCACGTTCCTACCTACTTTCTTTATCAAAATCTTTAGCACTTGGTGTTGCATTCAATTTACCAATTTTCTAGTAAATTCAAACGGTCTTTACAAACCATAGTATTTATAAATCAAAATGATTAGCCAACTGTACTAATATTTTCAAACAATCATTTTCAACGTAAGATACACACTCAAATTAATTCATCATGTAAAATCTCAACTATATTGACAAATATTTATATGAACAAAAAAAACCGCCTAAATATTAAATAGTCATTGCTTTTGATTATAGTTCTTTTAAATCCAGGACAATATTTTAAGGCTATTAGATACTATATTTTGAGTTTATAAAGTTTCCACATAAGGGGAAACGTAGGGGAACCAGCATTTACGTTCGATAGATAGGTTTCGTAAAACTGTTACACCGAAGTGAAACTAAATCTTATAAGAAATGAATTAGAAATTATAGTATTTGAAAAAAACGTTACAAAGGTTAAAAAGGGAGTACAAGACGTCACATAAATTCATTATTTCAGGTTTTTTTGCATGATTATTATCCTATCCATTTAAATTCTAAATAACTTATATTTCCTATATCCATTTAAATTCTAAATAACTTATATTTCCGAGTATGTCATGGGACAAGAACGATTTTTTCAGTCCATTATATTCTTTTTTTGTGTGTAATAAAGTGTTAAAATGAGGGGAAATGAAGGGAATATATTCCATAAGTTAAAGCTATAAAACTACGAAATAAGGGGAAATGTAGGGGAAATCAGCATTTTCTTTTGATTGTTAGGCGTCGTAAAACTGTTACACCAAATAGAAACCAAATCTTATGAGAAATGTAAAAGAGATACTAGTATTTCAAAAAAGGCTGTGAATTTCAATTCAAGACATGTTGCAACAGACAACTAGACGTCACTTAATTTAAATTTTTTTCAGGCTTATGAATTCTGAAGCAGAAATTTGATATCACAATGTGTCAAATACTGTATTGAAACTTAACTTGAGTTCCTACCAACTAGGTTTCATCAAACTTTTTAGCACTTGATGCCTCATTCAATTAAACAATGTCTGTGTAAATTGAAACACTCTTTACAAACCCTAATACATTTATTTACATACCAAAATAATGGGTTATTATAACAACTTATATATAGTTTGAATTGTGTTTTCACTTTCAGATCCATAAACGTGTTTTACTTGGAACTAATCTATATAACTTACATGGTGTTATTCAAATTTAAATGATTCCCCTTTAAGTAATACAACCCAAGTTACTTTTGTTACATGTTAACCGCTATGATTTATTTTAGCTTTGATAAAGGGAAAGGAAATAAACTGTTGTGCGATCTCTTTTTATTTAGTATGAGTCCGTGTTCCATTTTCATTCACAACGGTAGACAACATTTCAAATGTTATCATTATTTGTGACAAATTTAAGAGAATAGCATTTTCCATTTGTTTGATCCTTTTAAGTAAAAAGTGCTTTATTTAATTTAAAGCAATACTATAAGATTTTGATTAGAAACGGTTCTGAGTAAGAACGTCCAAAATGAAGGAATGTGACTATCTCAAACCGTTTTCAAGTGTATTATGTTAAAAACTTGCTTTGCACAAAATAAACAGTCATGGGTGACAGGGGCGTTAATACGTTTTTCGTCGCCATATGTACATGTGCATTATTAACAAACATCGTTTAATGTTTTGCATTAAGAGTTGATATATGCACGCGCCACCTTTTGGATTTATATTTCACACAATCAACACTAAATTCTGGTTATCTGATACAGAATTACTTACACGAAGATAGGCATATGAGGGACAAATTAATGACATTTTTGGATATAAATCATTTAGTGTAAAAGCTATACCAAGCAATAGCGTCGTTTAATATAGTAATTCCAGGTGCTAATCTACATCGTGTTTATACTATTATAGGAAAGTAATGTTGAGCGAGCAAGGATTAATGGCGGAGACAAAGTTATTCCCTAGTTTTATTTGGCATCATTTATTGATACATCAAAGTCTTAGTGACGGGAAAGGATTAAAAATAGCTTAACATATTTATTCAATTTGATATTTAATTGTCCCTCAAGCTATACATGTCTGGACTTTCTAATGAATATTAATATATCGATGTGCTGAGCAGTTTGTTGACTTTATGAGTATTTAAACCCTAACACACACGTTTACAAATGTCTTCAAATAATAATAATAATAATAATATGCGGCTTTTATATAGCGCTTCTAAGTTTGGGCCAAATTCTCTAAGCGCAGCAGCTACCTATTATTACGTTGCCGTCAGGAAATCGCCACAATCAGTTCGCTTCAAAGCGGTGCAACTCGGCAATTGTGCAACCGCAACCTGCACTTAGATTGTAATATTCCCCATAACAACTCCCTATTTTTTGCTTAGGTCGACGAAGCAATTGAGATTAAATGTCTTGCTCACGGACATAACCCGTTGGCCGTAGCGGGGCTCGAACTTGCGACATACTGGTTCGGAGTCCTGAGTTTTTCAAATAGAGCACACGAGCTCTCATAATGCTTTAGGGTCATTTTTACATGGCCAAATATTTCATTGAATCTTCTGTGACATAATTCCATACAATTTAACTAAGACTGGACTTTCCGGTAACAACTTTCAAACAAGGTGTTTTCATTTTCCACTCTAAGTGTTTGTATTTATTTTGATAATAAGTGATCATAAAGCTATTATTGTATTAATTAATTTTAATCATCAGATGAAAAATACAAGAAAATTTAGACGGTCCTTTTTTTATGGGTAAATATTAAACCGATCATAAATTTATTATTGTATTATTTAATTTTAATCATCAGATGAGAAATACAAGAACATTCAGATGTTCCTTTTTATGGGTAAATATTAAACCGATTTTATTTTCATGATTTTGAAATTCATATTCATTCAAAATCACACACGTTATTATTGATAAAGTAGAACATAATTAAAAGTGAAATGTGAGTACTCATCCTTGAAACACATATGTATTATTTGAACCTAAATGAATCTCATAGACAAATATGTCTTTGAAATATAGGATTTTTTTACAATTTTATTTCCAATTCATTGCTTTGGT
>JXSR01S026310.1:8633-29894 GCA_000969725.1 Ophiothrix spiculata | reverse complement strand
TGTTTTTTGAAATGTCAACAATTGTTATAGAAATGATTGCAGTTGAACATGCATATAAGATATACATGAAGTACTACACTATACCAGAATATGTTGGGGTCTTTTTTGCATTTGTTTTGAAGTACTCCAACAGTTTTATTTTTCATGCGATAAAAAAAAATACCAAAAAAAAACTTTAATAGCACGAACAAAGGATTAAAACTAATAATAAGCATAGCATAAACATGTAACCAGCAATAGATATCCCCGTAGGCAAAATAATACTTTTTATCATTATGATTTAGTAATCTGGCAAGGTACACATTTAGTACGCAAACACGGTTGTACACAAAAGTATTGTTTCCATTTGGTATTTATAGATTTTAAAAAACAAGGTTTAAAATAAATTCTAAAATGTGCCCATATGTTGTGTTAATTCCATAGTATACAGATATATCTTTCAAAGTCAATTATTGAAAACATTCCTAATGTCACAATGACCTAGTTAATCCCATGATCGATATGACTGTGCTCTCTCTCGCATCAATGCAGAGAAAAATAATGGATTAACTATTTGTTTAAAAGTAGTGACACACTTCCTCAGCAGCAGAAAACTGGATGCAACTTTACCCACTGGAATAACATACCTCTAGGCACTGTAGTAATAACAGGTAATCCCTAGATTGACATGTATTTCGGGAACATCTTATCAATGCGTAAAGTTGCATTAAAAAGTTTATAAGTAAAAGACTATCCCCTTGGCAAGATACAGAGATATTTGAATGATTGTGAACATACACATAACAAACGACACTTTTGACTTTCTATTGGTGGTAGTGTGAGGATTATAGAATGTGTAGGGTCAGTAAAATAATGCTCTAAATTTAGTAGTATTTATGTATCATTTTTCACACCTTTACATTTCATAAGCATTTTTTTTATTTACAGTTTTTGACATTAGGTTTCCTGCGATGATATTTGGACCAAATATGTTATCGGGGTTTTTTTTTGTTTTTTTTTTGAAAGCCGTTAGGAGATCCTCTATTCTGCGTTTCATTATTGATTATTCTAGTGTTTGGGCGTTAAAGACAGAAACATTAATAGTATGCATTTCAACATTGTCTTTGAACAGTTCGGCATATTTGACACTTATATACATATTCAGATAAAACAGCTTATTAAGTTAAACGTAGATCCGTTTTAATCAGAGGCTTTCCAAGTTGACATATTTGTTCATAAAAGAATATCTTATATTCTCCAGTAAAATACTTTTACTTAGTACTCAGCAAAACACAAATTTGATCTAGAAAACAATCATTCCTTTCAAGTAATCGTAAAAGCAATTTGTTAAAATGCCGGAAAGGAATACTTTCTGAAGCAGCGGTTTCTTTTATGTCCTGTATGTTTAATGCTGAAAGAAAGTAAAAACAAGTTCAAATGGATTAGGGAAGCACTTTAAGACGTTTTTCGCAGAATCTTTTCCGTTATAGTATTTTGTCTGGCAATGACGCCAAACCAAGTAAGTTTGACAATTCATCTCAGTAGTAAATGATTTTTGTACTATTTTGAATATTTATGAAAAGTTGTTGTCAACCTTATTCATACTATTCCATAAACTTATCATTACACTCTAGAATAAAAAATTGAAAGAGTTAGAAACTGTTAAACATTTTAGATTGGTTATGAAAAACACTTTACTTGATTGCTATAACTAAGTTTTGTTTGGCTTTGGTCGTTTATGTCGTTTTATTTTATAGTTTTGTGCTTGTATTTTGGATGTGAAATGTAGGCCCTACTTAGTGTTTTTGGGGGGATAACCCTTTCAGGCCTTTGGTGGCCTCTTGTTATCTCCTCAATATCAGTTTGGTTTGTTTTTTCTTATGTTGATAATGTTTTGATGTCTATGTAATTTTATGATATTGGAATAAACTTGATATGATATGATATGATAAATACAGCCTACTTACCAAATAAATCCTTACTCAACGCAAGTAAAATCTAACAATGTTGAGTTAAACTTTTTGATTACGATTTTGCTTACAGAGTAAACGATTCCATTTGTAGTTAACTAGAGTTAAACATTCAAGAATGTAAAAATCATTGTATATGATTTTATAAACCTAAACTTAGAAACAGCAACGCGAGTGCGCTCAATATTACCATTATGGACATACTACAGGTCTAACAATGTGTAGGTAGCCTTGCACGCTATTTATATTTATTAGAAGTATTGTTATATTATTCCTCAGGCTATACATGTCTGCTTTGCAAAATGAATTCTGTAAACACGACACACCACTTGTAGATGTAATGAGCAAATGTTACAAGCATTTTATGGAGTTTGTGAACCACGGACACACACACCCTTAGGTATAATGTGTTCAAATGCTTAAGAGTTGTTTCTACCTTACCCGCTACCTTGTATTTTGTATTCGATTGAACAAACACTACTCTTACTCTCAGACACACATTAACATACAAGCTTGTTGAAACTGGTACGCCCAAGGATAAATTCACACAGTTAGCTAGTTCAAATGTTCTGTCCGTGCATACCAATGATTTTTGTATTCCGTAGTAAAATATTTTGTTAACCCATTACTTATTCTATTCACTGGAGTCAATAAGTATAGATAATCACCACTTGAGAAATTGCAATCCGTAACAATTCTTTTGTGTTTACACGAGGAAAAGCACAACTAAGACGCCTAGAGATTTTTGCTTTCGTCGAAGACAATAGCATATCCTATACTTTGATTGACAGGCCTCTTTTGTGCGGTAAAATTAATTCGATACTTCTTTTGTCATTTACGATTTGGTTTTAAAAAGCATTTGTCCTTTAATGAGATAACTTATGACAAACTTGAACAGCCTGAGTGTGTCGTTACTGAAAATATGGTTTTGATTCTTTAACGTGTGTCTTCATTTAATATTACTAAGTTTCCATATATTCAAAATTGAATTCATATTAAACAATCTAAAATAGAATATATAAAAAACATGCACCTTAATATGAAGTTAAGATGACCTATTTAAGGGACAATGTTTTGTTTCATCCACTGAAGTGACACAATCATGCAAAAATAAAGCAAAGAAAGAGATATAATTATCTATGCATTTCATACATTTGAACTTTTTCCTACATTTGACATATGAATTTGAAACTTCATTTCAAATTTCATTTTTAAAGCTTACAAAATTTAACAATAATTCAATACGGGGATATGAAAGGTATTTTTTTCCATTTTGTTACGACAGACTAGTTCCTTAAACAAACATTATCTTTTTCTGCTCACTCACATACATCGTAAGTGAGAGTTCATGCCTTGGGGTTCTACACAACAAATTCAACACATTATGACGCCTTTTCCTGACCATACTTCATGTATCCTTTATTTTTCCTCTATTCTAAATTGTGTTTTTTCAGTAAATTATTTTGGTGTGGTACTTTGCGTTTAATGTGTTATACTAAAACATATATTCTATGATGACATTAAGTCACCTGACCAGGTGATAAAAATTGTGACTTAAGCGCCTATAGATTTGCTGAAGAGGAAAGAATAGAAATGGGAAATTTTACCTATTCTATATGTTATGTAAATTGTTTTTAAATCAAAACTGTACCTCATATTGACATTAACAAAGAAAGTTGAAAATGACATTACATAAATAATGCTATGCATAAAATGCCTCACCTATTTAGTTTTCTTTCTCTCTCAACATACAGAAAAGGTAGGGTTTATCTATTCGTCTTAATGTAATGACACACTTTACTTGACTGCAGAAAACTGGATACACTTCAACCCACCGGAATATCACACCTCTAGGAACTGCAATAATGACAGGCATATCCCAGATTGACACGAATGTTGGGTAACATATATCGTTTTTATCAAAGTGTGAAATTCAATTTAAAAAAATGAAAGACTGCGGTCCCGTTAACATGAATTTGAGACATTTCAAACATTTTTAACAAATATTGAAGCTATTGTGACTTGGATGTACGGTTTCTACATCGTCGGTTGCAGGAGCATATACGATGTTTTTGAATATGCTTATTATCGAAGGCATTCACATATCAAGACATTCACTGGTGTGTCTTAAAATAACTCCGAAGTATTCTCACAACACAAAAAATTACCTAAATCTAAAAACAATAATCGTTTCACTGAAGTAAGCAATTTTTAAAACTTCCGCAAAATAAACCTTTAAAAGCACCGGTTTCGTTTATGTTTTGTAAGATTTAATATGTTGGAAGAGATGTAAAAATATAAGTTTAGTTGGTTAAGGGAACCACTTAACGTGAGAAACCTTTCTGTTGTTGTGTTCTGTCTACAAATTACGTTTAATGGAAATATTCCAAACGATGCCGTATATTGATTGAAATAGTGTAAATCAATTCTGAGTCATTTTATTTTCATATTGTTTTCCATTTTATTACATTTCATACAAGGAAACATTGCAAACAACTGTTGAGTAATGCGAATGAAAAAAACTTAATACGTCCTTTTAGAAGAAATGAATAAAGCAAACAGAGAAAAAAAAACGTGTCCGTAAAATATAATTATTTTTTTAAATAATTTATAATGAATAAAAAGTTTTAAATTCTATTGTTAATGTATAACAAATATTGACATGATAATTTCGTATTGAATGAACTTGATCGGTTTCTTATAGCATAACGTTAGTTCATAGCTTGTTCCTTTCGTATTGTATCATATTTTTCAACGCTTTGCATTTCCTGGAAAGGCTCGTTATTAATGTTTAATGTTATTATTATTTCTTAGTCATATTTTGGTCATCATTGAATTATTCAAATTATTATCTTTATTTATGTGTACTCGTACAATGTTTATCAAGGCAAACTCAAATCTTGGTAAATGGAAGCGGCATACAGGCGAAGCAAAAATCACAATTCAAAATAAATGTATGTGCGACTACTTGTAATCTATGATCAAATCACGCTGGAAATGTTTTGAAATTTTTATATACTGTTACTTTTAACACTAGAGATTTCATATGATTATCATGCATTCGGAACGGTGTTCGAATTTACAGAGATCACTGTTGATCGACATACATATATCTCATTGGAGTATTTCTTATTTTACTTGGAACTAGACTAAGCCAGCTCTCTCCTTGGAGCAGTACAAATAGAGTGAGCAGACGGGGATGTGTTTGCCTTTAATCAAATAGTATTACCGTACTAGCCAGAGGACTGCACAGGAAATTTGAAATAAAAGAAAAGAAGAGTAAATCTCTATAGACGGTCTTTGAGTAGTCTATTATAAATTGTATGTTTGAGCAAGTGGGTATACATTTTAAATGAGCCTTTGCCTATAAAGAACTTTCCGAATCTTACCATATTCCGGGCCAGGTTCTTATTTTTAGGAGAAAACAGACAAATAGACAAAATTAGGAGGGTTTAAAGTGCTGTTTTACGTTTCAAACAATATTTTGACACAAATACAACGTTTTTGCTCGATTGAACCATTATGATACATGTTTAGTGACATGGTCATTTTTTAAAAATATAAATTATATAGCTGTTTTGTTTGGATGCGATAAATAGAGGACATAATATTATACAACTCAAAAAATAGATGTTGTCTGAGTGTCTTAATAATTTAGTTGGAGGATATAAGATATAAGGAATCCAGTGCGCTAAAATATCAAGGACTGCAAAATAAAAGTAATGAACATTTTATATTTTATTGAGATACTTCAGATTTAAATACAAAGCCTCGAAAATAGATCTATTTATTTTTACCAAATTAGATCTGCTGAAATATTCCTGGTATTTTGCTTTTATTGAATGTTATTGTTGATCGAAAAGGTAACACAATTTATATGTAATATTTCCCTCATTTCAGGTTGAAGAGTTTTTGTAGTATTAACATGACTTGAACTTAAAAGACACCGACCATAGTAAATCAGGTGTTTTCAAATCAAAATATTTCATTGAACATATAAGTCCAAAACACATGTTTCTGTTAAAAACATATCCGGTTTTAATCAAACGTTTTCTAAGTTAAGTTATTGTTCTATAAACGAACATTTCGTACATTTTATATTATTTTACGTAGACAAGTTATGGTAAGAGCAATTTGATCAAATGGCAGCAAGGGTCTTTTTTTTATCAAAAGCGGCATCTTTTAATGTTCTGTGTGATTTATAATGGGAAATCTAAAACAAGTACAATTAGCCAAAGGTAGCGTATTAAGATGGGTTTTTTTTTCATAGAAATGTCTGCGTATTAACAATGAAATCTTATTGAAATATTTTTTGTTCAAACACATTCATTTTCATTTCAATTTCAACTAAATTTACATTTTACTTTGTGTCATATCGTGTATATCTATGATGGTTACATGAAATATTTGATAACATTATAACAGACATTTGACCAAAGTTAATATAATTTTGCAATAATTGTAGGGATGTCAATTAATGTAGAAAAATCCGTGCTGGGTTGAAATTTACTCTCAAGTACCTTCACTTTGGACTCTTCGTTGAGGGATTTGATAATGTTTAAAATAATTAAAAATGTAACTATTTAAAGAAATTGAGTTTCTTTTAATATTGAGGGGTTCTTTTAGTTTTTAATCATTAAACAAGTATATTACAGTTGATTGAATGTTCGTATGTTTTCATAAATGAGCAGCTCCATGTAATGAATGGACCAGAGGTCGCCGTTCAAACTCAAATCAAGGCCCATTCTGCGGTATAGCACGTTGTACGAAAATGCATTTTGCGATGTGATTCACCAACTTTTAGGCAAAAAGTAAACAACTATTTTAAAGGAGATAGATTCATTGCTCTATTTATGAAGGACACTTTTTGGAAATCCCCTTTTGTACTTCACAGCAGTCAATCAAAACCCCAGACCACCGCCCCGGTAGGAGATCTCTCAATACTTTTGCAATCTCTGGATGACACAGGACGTCTTTAAAAAAGTGTCTCACATCATTACAACCGGTAGATATTCGTGAACAAAATGGTATATTTTATGACTTTTAACAACGAATGAATCACTTCGCGAAACCCACTTCAAACCCAATACTTCCACAATCTCCTTTATGTTTTATAAACCCCCGCAAGCAGGCGAACAATCATTGCTCTGTTTGCAACTACTATCGGCACAAACATTGACTGGACATTGCAAAACACGCCAAAATTGTCTTTCGTCTTTTTGGATGGTATCAGTTAAAATAGTTGTGAATTTGGTTCAAAATCAGAATGTTACTCACATGCATCCGTCTTTCATGTCATTAATCCAGTAAAAATCAGTAAAATAGTGTAGAAATAAGTACTTTTAAAGGTTAGGGGAGTAAGAACAGTTATTGTAGTTGCCATTATTTACCGCACCTTACCGGTTTATTGTCATTGGCTGTGCTGTGTTGTTTATTTATCACACTCCCGTTGTACACCTTGTCAAATGGGTCCATTTGTTGAAATTGAACAAATGACCTCAAATTTGGGTGGATATTTTCAAAAACAAAGTTAGATATGGGGTTTTTTTTACGCTAAGCTACTGTCAGGCCCTGGTAGAAGAAAAATAATTTAAAACAAATCAGTTTATTAGTTTGCTTGCCATTTTTACACGCCCCTAAATTCCTTATGTTGACATTTTTTCTAATTTACCCCTATTTGTAGCTAAAATAGCGGCAAATTTTTCGGACAAAATATTTAATATCTCCGGAACCGCTTCAGTGGCGTAGCCAGGGGTGGGCAAGGTGGGCGAAATGCCCACCTCGGAAATTTTTTGGAGAAATTTTGAAGACCTGGGAGAAAAATAAAGGGGGCAGGAAATTGCCGTTTTACGACAATTAAAGCTGAAAATTGCTAAAAATTAGGCTAAAAACTTCATAAAGCACAATATTTGGCGTTTTTTCTTGAAAAACCCAGCCGAGTCGGCCCTTTGAAACCCCTGTAAAGTCGCTCGATAAAATCCATTGGAGAAATCTTGGGTTTGCCCATCCCTTGAGAAAGGTCTGGCTACGCCACTGAACCGCTTGACCCACAAATGTGATCTTGGTGTCATTTTACTTTGGAAACCGAGTACAATTCGAATGTTTCATGAAAACAAATTGAATAGGAATTTTTATTTTCCCGTTGATATCCCTAATAAATGTGTTACAGACGTTAGGGATATCTGCGTCCCACGCATTCCAGAACGAGTACACGTCAATCAAGCTTCAGGGAGAAGATTAAAGTATGCAGAAAAAAATTATATTTATTTTTAATTGAAAATTATCTTCATGGCCCTCATCATTGGTTCACATGAAGGAAAAGTGCTAGAGTGCTCGGACAAATTTTTACGATATAAGATACACATACACTCCTCTCTTAAAGAATTTCACATCATTTGTAGAAATATCATCAACTACACTATCTGGAAAACCATTCCATACAGACGTTCCTTTATGGATGAAAGTCTTGCTAGAGGAAACAGTTTTGCTAAAATAAAATGGGAATATGTCATGTTTAACTTGCAATGAGCTTTAATTCTTGTAACCATTATGTTAAATCTTTCATTTTGATATGAACTGCCTTTATCTTAATTTTAAGTTTATGGACTTTACACCCAGGCCCGTAGCTAGGGGATGCGGTGGGGGCGTCACCCCCCCCTCCCCTAATTTGACAATGTACAAAAAAGGTCCACAAAAATTCCCTAAATGTCTACCAAAAGAACACCAAAACACGTAAATATAGATCGTTTCTTAATTAAAAAAAAAACCACCAAAATTAGTTTAGTTTCGACCAAAACGAAAAATTGTCCTCCAAAATCCTGGCTATGGCCCTGTTTACGCTTATTTTGCGATATTCGCTCACATTTAGTTCCTTTTTAAAGACAAATAAGTATTTATATCATCAATCTTAGCTGTCAACTGTGTACATCAAGGAATACAGAGTACTTACATAGGAGAAACTCTTTTGTATTTTAATTTCCTATAGGATTACACAAAATACATCACGGACATTTACGAAGCTGTTTTCAACATATTACACAGTGTGCTTAATAACATTAATGATACTCTTTATACACTAGAGCACAAGTGCTCGGAATGATAGATCTATCAGGCAGGTTGTGCCACTGAAGTAGTTGCAGCTGCTTGGTATTTCAAGTGTGATGGTTACATTGACAGTTTTCAAAATTCACAGTTCAGTAAAAACAACTTGTTTCGGCTCTGTTTGCTACTGTTTTTCTTAATTCCGTGAAGCACCGTTTAGTCTTTTTTCTTACAATTTATGTCAGCAACGTCAACAAATGCGTAAGTTGAAATGTACACGGTTGCTCATATAGTTGGAATAAAAAATGTCACCACTTTTTTAATGTAAAGGTCAATTTATGATGAAAATATCTAGAAACTTATGTTGCTTCTGGTCCGATTTGATAGGTAATCTTACATTCGGAGTTCCATTTTACACCCAACAAGATAACCTATCAAATCTGACCAAAAGCAACATAAGTTTCCAGATATTCTCATCATAAATTGACCTTTACGTTAAAAAGTGGTAACAATATTTTTATTCCAACTATATGAGCAACCGTGTATCTTAAATCTTCGATAATTTGATGATTATTTATATAGTATTTATCCAATAGAAAATAGTTTCATTTGGTTCATTTCTGATTTGGTTTCCTATTGATCAGCTCAATGTATGTGTAATTTGAGTATGTTCCTCAAATAAGAACAATGAAATAGTCATTATATGCGGTCAGTTGATATCAAATTTTAGACACCAATTTTAGAAAATAACTTTAATTGTTGGCTATTTGTCGTATAACATTCCATGGAGACAAACTGTAATGTCATCTATATAAAACTACCTATGACAACTATTGAAAAAATAACTGTATTGATTTGACCTGCTATCTAATATACTATTTGTTGTCGCCATGTGCAGGTTATCAGTATGCATTATTAATGTTTTAAAATGGAAGTTCGCTTAATGTAGTCATTTAAAATTTGCAATTAGTTTAACCCATGTTTTCCGATCCATTATTGATACTTCGGATGAATTACCCGTTTCATGAATGATAAATATGGTCAATACTAACAACTAATTCTGAAGTACAATAACATTTCACAAAATAGTACATACATTGCATATAGGAGGAATTGAAGTTGTCTGTTCATACCCAGTTAATTGGACAATCCCACCATTTCATCTGAATTTCTCGAGCTTTCTAGCAATGAAAAATTATAATATTTTATACCCTGTGTACAATTACATTTTTTGTAATTTCGAAAACCATCGAATAAAATCACATAATGGTCATATCTGTGTTTTGTATTATTTATTGATACATTCCACATTCTCAGAGTGTGTAGGTAGCCTCGGTAGCTCTAAATATCTATTCAATTTGTTGTTAAAGTTGCCTTCGGGCTGTACATGTCTGTATAACGAATCCTATAAACAGACAGACTCTTGCCGATGTGATGAGCAGCAGGCTCTTACAAGAATATCATGTAGTTGTTGAACCCTGGACACAATAAGCTTGGTGTAATGTGTTAGATGCTTTAGGGTTATTTTGTAAGTCGTGTTTTTGTATTCGATTGAACAAACATATGGAATTATATACATACAAGCTTGCTTAGATAAAAACATTTTTAATTTCACACAATCTTTATTTGAAAATTAACCAAAATTCCGCTAGGATTTCTTTTTTTTTTTTTTCATTGAACATGTCACTTTTGTGAATTAGTATGATAATGGTTCATTTTATTTGATTTCATGTAATAAGTATTCTAAAATGAAAATTTCAAGGACAAACTGCAACTTAAGATACGCTATTTCGGAACATTATCCTATAAAAATATATGACTCCATAACAAAGAAAATCACGCAAAAAGAAGATGGCTGGCTCAAATGCTTGGGAAGGGAAAAATGCAGTAGACTTAGAATTATCTTTCTTACCTGGATAAATAACATTTTCATAATTTTATTTCCCAGTCATTGTCGTGTCGAAACCAATTCTCAATAAATCGCTTAAAACTCAACTATATCAATTTACACGTCTAAGTGTTTCCAGCACGTTACTTTATCTATTCGATTAAACTTACATGCCTTTATATACGCAATTACATACATCATTAGTGAGCGCTTAATGCCTAAAGGTTTCACGCAACCAATTCAACATACTATGACGCAATTTATCCCTGATCATCACGCATGTATCCTTAATTTTTCATCAATACTAAAGTGATAGCTCTTATATTCTTTTTAAATTCATTTTTGCCCAAAGTTATTTTTGATAAGAATTTAAACACCTTTGTTAAGGCGTTTTCATTTAGTGATGCATGCTCGTGTTACATGTGAGACAAAGTGGTTAAAATTATATCATAACATTGAAAACGTTTTTCTTTTGTGTTCCAAACAATTTTGAAACATGAGGTTAAAGAATATACCAGAACCTTCCAATCATGGCAAGCTTCCAATGGTATTTTTGTACAGGTTGTAATTAGAGGATTTAAGTATGAAACATAGCACAATTAACCGGCCTCATATCAATTTTACATTTCAGATATGTTTTATCCCTAAACCTCTCATTACAAATCCAATTTGAAGCAAGGTCATGCTGAGAAGGTTCTCATATCTTGGTTTACATGAAGTAATGTTCTTATTTCCATACGAAATGTATCACTAGAAAAGCAAGAGCTATGTTCGATTTGTTTTGAAGTATAATGTTTTCTGGGAGCACAATTGTCAACTAGATAACTCGAGGCCATTAAGTTATGATATAAATGTCCTATAATCACAAGTTTACTAGGTAACAAGAATGGTTTGAATAAATATAATTATTTAATATGCATATTATGTAAGCACAACAGATTAAAGCCAAATATGACACATAATATGGATGTATCACTGTAGAAAAATATGGTATATATTATAGATAAACATTTTAGACATCAACTAAGGTGATTTTTATACAAAGACGATTGTTGGAAAAATAATTCGATCTGTTACTAAGCACTTGAAGACTTCGCAGAAGGATAGGCTCTGAACAGAAATCAATTGTTTTGTACATTAATGTTTAAAATATATCATAATTTCAGGAAACAATAATATTTTCTTATAAAATATAGTATTTCAATGTAGATTATGTAAAACAAAAGCAACCTTTCACAAACAGGTTGTTCTATATAAATCCTGCTATCCTGCTATTCACATCCTTGCCAAACCTCGTTGACCTTTGACCTAGCCATAAAGGATGGAAACAAACACAAGATAGCAACAGTCATTATCATGGATGGCATTATACACCTCATTTATCATTTTTATTGCAGCTTCACGAAAGCAAACATTACGATGCAAACAGTGCCAATCAAAGCATGTCATGAATATCCGACTTGGTAAACATCTATTGGTATCGCATTTTCATGTGACAGCCAAATTCTATAAAACTGTAGCTTTATCTCACGTTTGAGACTGTCATTTTCTTACAACCGATCCTCATCATCCTCTTACAGCACTTAAAAACATAGAGTGCTTGAAATATCTATGCATGATACATGACATTTGAAATAACTTTATATTAATTTAAACTCTTTAATTATATGGCTAAAGTTGTTGGTAATAAAAACAATGCAAGATCAGTCTAGAGTAGTAAAAAATGATCAGTGAACATTAAAAAGGTTTATTTTAAAAAAAAGACAATGCATTTAATGTACCATTGATCCGATAGTTGATATAATAATGTGCCCATCGAAGTTTTATTTTGGCTTAACTAAAACATTGCAATAAACGGATTTTAATGAGATTTCTTGAAGATTTCTAGAACTGTAAATGAGTATTTGAGACCAGTTTACAGACACTTAGATAAGATAATTTGGTGTAATGCGCTGATATTGCTATAATAAAACTTAAACAAAACTTATTCTCCTAGTTCCAACAATCATGTTTTTAATCTATTCAAAAGCTAAAAACCACGCTCTGTTTCATGTTTGATTTTGTGAACCTTAACGTGTACTTTAAGTTTCTGCGGATTAGCAAGTGGATGTTTATCAAGCTCAAGGTCGTTCAAAAACACTAAAGAGAAACAAAAATATTCATCTGTATAAATAAGACAGTCCTTTTTATCATTCCATATTCTGTTGATGAAACATTACGGCTTAAAGATACCATATATTGTTCTTAGTGGAATGCCTTCTCATTAGCCAATGGAAATTACAGATTGGCGAGCGATAAAAGACAGACGAGACTAGACCTCATCAAAGCCCAAAGCACTTGACGAATACCATGTAACCAAGTGCTGTATAAAACTCAAAACAAATTGTGTGACTATATAATTTCCGACAATGACAGTATTGGGCTTAGCCTTCAAGTTGTGTTTGTGTGGTGTATTTCTGGTGTACATGTATGTTTCGAGAAGAAGTTTCCTTGTGTGCTATTAACATAAAATGGTTTTCAAGGGTTCTGCTCAAGTTTTTTATTCCATAAAGTCGTTACCGAATTGCTTTCTTTTTAATTTGAATTCGGCAATATATTTAAATTATTTCTGGACCAATTTTTAAACGGTTCATCGGATTTTCAAAATTCTTTATGTATAATGTTTATACTATCTGTTTATCACAGACGGTAAACCGATTCTCTCTTTTTTCCATGGTTACTGAGAGTGGAGTAAAGCCTAAGAAATAAATTATTATGGCCTTTAAACTTATGTAGTTCCGAGCAGAGTAGTTTTCTCAGTATTGTGTAGTTAAAAACAACAAGCATTGTGGATCTAAAAATGTAAATTTGACCATAGCTCCAAATATCTATCAATATCGATACATACACCTAAGTATTTATTCTGGGAATTACAGCTGGAGTTTGGTACAAGGATTATACGCCTGCACCATGTCTTCTGTTTATCTTCAAACTTTCATGATATTCAAGTTGTTTTACATTGGATAAATATATATATATCTTTGATATCTTTTTCAAAAATATTTGTCCTGGACATGTACATAGGAGTCTAAACTCCGAGCTATCTATAGAATATTGTCCCATGTTATTTTAATTATTTTGAATTTTAATTTGGAACTTGATAAGTACTTGTGATTATCATCAACAAATGTAAATTAACTTTGATATAAAAAGCAGATACGATGTTGATAGACGTAAAACAATTCCAAACTAGAGTAGAAGTAAGAAGAAAACCTTATTTTTACAACAATATAAACCAGTGACTCACAAGACATCCCATCTGGGAACTGTGGGCTCCACTTGTAATGTTTTTATCGTTCAACCTTGAAATCAAATGGACCGGGCTTGTGAAAACCGGGAATAAAAATAAAGACATGAAGAAAGTGCACCATTCTCTAAGGCACGTAATATATCGCAGTATTACAAACTAGAGAGGTTATATTTCGGTAATGCGTGAACAAAGGTTATAAGAATCTGAGTCTCCCTTATGTTCGATATCATTTGTTGCCATGTTTTCTAAAGTTACCTAAAATAATCAGTATTTTAAGTAACAAAATTATACCTGATATGAAGTCAAATGTGTATTTTTTAAGTAGGCTTTCGTCATTTTTATGTGAATATAATATGTATACAGACTTGCGATATATGCGTGTTGTTCAACACATATTGTGTGCAAACTATCAGACTACCTTCAGTTCACTAGACTGATATTTTATTCATATGCGTTACCATTTTTCACAATGCTCATATATTTTAATTCATTTATCATCAGCTACACAACTGATAAAATGTAATTATTTTATGTCATGCATATTTTAATAAATTTTCAACAACTCTTCATCTAACTAACAAGTGACATATTTCATTCACATATATTGTATAAGACAAAAGTCATTCATGGCTAATAAGAGCATGAAGAGAGATGAAGATGAGCGCAATTGGGTGATATTAGATGATAATCTGATAACTATTGAAAACATTAGGTACTCTTAGGATTTTTGTAATGAAGTAAGTTACCAAACACATTTGTTTTAACGCGAAAGAATTCATATATTTCATAACTCTTCCAAGAAAAGGGCCTTGATTCATTAGCTTTAAAGATACCTTGAACTTTTGTCACAAGACTTTATTTTACATCTTCATAGCAATATTTCTTTTGCTGACATTTCTGACACAAGCAATATAAAGCTGACGTGCCATATTTCTATTCAACAAGCTTCATCAAAGTGTACAAATGCTTGGTAGATAACCGATCATTTGTTTTGATTTACAATGTGTTGTAAACGATATATAGTTTATCTAATTGGATGAATCATCTGTTTATTCAAAATCGTCAAGATGAGTTTTTTTCTTCAAGAATATTCCCTTATAGTTTTGTAAAATTCTACATTGCTTTACGTATTAATTTCAAAACTCTATTGCTTTTTAAGCGGCAAAGTTGTCAGTTTTGCACTATTAAACAAAACAAACAAACAATTAAAAACACAATCAGCAAACAAACAAAGACAACTTTCTTTTTCTTTAATTTTGGAGTAACAATAGAAATAATAATTTCGGGTAAAAATAATACAGATAATACTAAAATACTAAAAAGTATACATGAAAAATGGATCGCAGTATGATAGATTGAAATGATAGATTTGTTGCGAGGAACCCAAGCCATTAAATTTCACCAATTATTCAACTGCAAGGAAGACCTAAGTGAATCAAAATCTCTTTAGTATCACATTGACGTAATACACATAATACTATGTTACTCTTTTTTCTATCAATGCAACAGAAAAAGTATGGATTATCTATTTGTTTTCAACAAGTGACATACTTTTCTGACAGCAGAAACCTGAATACATTTCTTACCCACCGGAACACCATACCTCCAGGCACTGCAGTGGTGACAGGCATGCCCCACATTGAAAAGTATTTTGAGAAACATCTTTATCAATGTGTGAAATTTCATTAAAATGTAATAAATGAAATACTATCCCTTGGCGTGAAATTGAGATGTTTTAATGATTTCGAAGAAAATATAACGCACAAAAACTTTTTTACATTGACAGTTGCAGTAGGATTTATTGAGAGTTTTAAAGGTTATAGTGTGGGCCATCCTGGCTTTCCACATTTTGATATCTTTGGGATTTTGTAATTATTGTATTTTATTAATCATCGTGTATATTTCTTTGCACAGTTTTGTTGATATGCCGAATGAAATTAAACTAAACTAATTGAACACAGGTATATGAAAATTACGCTTTAAGATCCGTTGTGTTTTTGCATTCATATTTTTTTCATTTAATTTGTTATGCAAATTGTATGCAACCTCGCATAGTTTACTTACGTGATAATGATTATTATTATTATTATTATTATTATTATTATTATTATTAAACGACATTTCTTAAGCGCCTTATCCTAAAAAAGACCAAAGCGCTTTACAAAATTAAAAACTACATACTTAAACTAAAATTATAAACACTACATACAATATAATAAAATGCATTCATTATACAATACATTACAAAAGATTAAAAAGCAGCAAGTATCTTATTTGATTCATCCAGTTCGTTTACTGGTTAACGTGTTTAATTCAATGTTCAAATAATTTGGGAATTTAGGCAACAATAGTTATATCAATCAAAAATCAAAAATATTGTTCCAAGTCAAAAAAATATCATTAAACTTCACACAAGTGTTAACAAATAAGTATTTTTTTTTGTTCGCGTGTTTGTTAATAGCAAATTCGTTCAACCAAAACGTTTCTTGCTGATTTAGAGCTATTCACTTAAACAGACTTCTAATACGGTATTCACCAAAAAACACAGATTTACCCCAATCGAAATACTCGAATCATTTGTAATGTACCCTTAGTTGTTATGCGTAATATCATCTATACATGTACATGATGTGTCCTTCTAGTGTGATTTATCTAGGTAAGTTAACATTATACTGTAAGCACCTGTTATTTCGTACTGAATGATCTTTATTTGTTTCTCATAGCATAACGTTACTTCATAGTTTGTTCATTTTGTACTGTATCATATTTTTCCACGCTTCGCATTTCCTGGAAATGCTCGTTATTAATGTTTAATGTTATATTTTGGTCATTATTAAATTATTCAAATTATAATCTTTATTTATGTGTACTCGCATAATGTTTAGCAAGGCAAGCTCAATCTTGGTAAATGGACGCAGAATAGAGTCGAAGAAAAAAATCACAAAATAGATGTATTGCGACTACTTGTTATGATATTTTTCTATACTGTTTCTTTTAACACTAGAGAATTCATATGATGTGGGCGAAAATCATGCAATCGGAACGATGTTCGAATTTACAAAGATCACTGTTGATCGACATACATATATCTCATTGGAGTATTTCTTATTTTACTTGGAACTAGACTAAGCCAGCTCTCTCCTTGGAGCAGTACAAATAGAGTGAGCAGACGGGGATGTGTTTGCCTTTAATCAAATAGTATTACCGTACTAGCCAGAGGACTGCACAAGAAATTTGAAATAAAGAAGAAGAGTAAATCTCTACAGACTATAGACGGTCTTTGAGTAGTCTATTATAAATTGTATGTTTGAGCAAGTGGGTATACATTTTAAATGAGCCTTTGCCTATAAAGAACTTTCCGAATCTTACCATATTCCGGGCCAGGTTCTTATTTTTAAGAGAAAACAGACAAACAGACAAAATTAGGATGGTTTGAAGTGCTGTTTTACGTTTCAAACAATATTTTGACACAAATGCAACGTTTTTGCTCGATTGAACCATTATGATACATGTTTAGTGCCATGGTCATTTTTTTAAATTATAAATTATAAAGCTGTTTTGTTTGGATGCGATAAATAGAGGACATACAACTCAAAAAATAGATGTTGTCTGAGTGTCTTAATAATTTAGTTGCGCTAAAATATCAAGGACTGCAAAATAAAAGTAGTGAACATTTTGTCTTTTATTGAGATACTTCAGATTTAAATACAAAGCCTCGAAAATAGATCTATTTATTTTTACCAAATTAGATCTGCTGAAATATTCCTGGTATTTTGATTTTATTGAATGTTATTGTTGATCGAAAAGGTCACACAATTTATATGTAATATTTCCCTTATTTCAGGTTGAAGAGTTGTTGTAGTATGAACATGACTTGAACTTAAAAGACACCGACCATAGTAAATCAAGTGTTTTCAAATCAAAATATTTCATTGAATATATAAGTCCAAAACACATGTTTCTGTTAAACCCATATCCGATCAAACGTTTTCTTATTTAAGTTATTGTTCTATAAACGAACATTTCGTACATTTTATATTATTTTACGTAGACAAGTTATTGTAAAAGCAATTTGATCAAATAGCAGCAAGGGTCTTTTTTTCAAAAGCGGTATCTTTTATGTTCTATTTGATTTATAATGGGAAATCTAAAACAAGTACAATTAGCCAAAGGTAGCGTATTAAGATGTGTTTTTTTCTCATAGAAATTTCTGCGTATTAACAATGACATCTTATTGAAATATTTTTTGTTCAAACACATTCATTTTCATTTCAATTTCAACTAAATTTACATTTTACTTTGTGTCATATCGTGTGTATCAATAATGGTTACATGAAATATTTGATAAAACTATAACAGACATTTGACCAAAGTTAGTATAATTTGTCAAAAATTATTCGTTGAACCCTCTTGCAATAAATGCGTTACAGACGTAAGGGATATCTGCGTCCCACGCATTCCAGAACGAGTAAACGTCAATCAAACTTCAGGTAAGCTTCAGGGAGAAGATTAAAGTATGCAGAAAAAAATGTATATTTATTTTTAATGGAAAATTATCCTCATGGCCCTCATCATTGGTTCACATGAAGGAAAAGAGCTAGAGTGCTCGGACAAATTTTTGCGATATAAGATGCACATACACTCCTCTCTTAAAGGATTTCACATCATTTTTAGAAATATCATCAACTACACTATCTGGAAAACCATTCCATACAGACGTTGCTTTAAGGATGAAAGTCTGGCTAGAGGAAACAGTTTGGTAAAATAAAATGGGAATATGTTGCAGTGAGCTTTAAATCTTGTAACCATTATGTTAAATCTTTCATTTTGATATGAACTGCCTTTATCTTAAATTTTAAGTTTATGGACTTTACACTCAGGCCCGTAGCTAGGGGATGCGGTGGGGCGTCGCACCCCCCTAATTTGACAATGTACAAAAAAAGGTCCACAAAAATTCCCTAAATGTCCCCCAAAAGAACACCAAAACACGTAAATATAGATCGTTTCTTAATAATAAAAAAAACCAAAATTAGTTTAGGGTCGACCAAAACGAAAAAGTTTCCTCCAAAATCCTGGCTATGGCCCTGTTTACGCTTGTACAAAAGAGTCCACAAAAATTCCCTAAATGTCCACCAAAAGAACACCAAAAACACGTAAATATAGATCGTTTCTTAATAAAAAAAAAACCCACCAAAATTAGTTTGGGGTCGACCAAAACGAAAAAGTTTCCTCCAAAATCCTGGCTATGACCCTGTTTACGCTTATTTTGCGATATTGGCTCACATTATTTTCTTTTAAAGACAAATAAGCATTTATATCATCAATCTTAGCTGTCAATTGTGTAAATCAAGGAATACAGAGTACTTAATAGGAGAAACTCTTTTGTATTTTCATTTCCTATAGGATTACCCAAAATACATCACGGACATTTACGAAGCTGTTTTCATCTTGTTACACAGTGTGCTTAATAACATTAATGATACTCTTTATACACTAGAGCACAAGTGCTCGGAATGATAGATCTATCAGGCAGGTTGTTCCACTGAAGTAGTTGCAGCTGCTTGGTATTTCGAGTGTGCTGGTTACATTGACAGTTTTCCAAATTCACAGTTCAGTTAAAGCTGTGGTCACAATAATCGTACGATCAGCCTACGAGCAGTGTTCAGTCCGTTTAAAAGGATCACGAGCAGTGGCTAAAGCGAGCAGCTAGGGCGTCGCGTGGTCCTATTAGATGTACTAAACACCGCTCGTACGATTATTGTGACCAAGCTATATAACAACTTGTTTCGGCTCTTAATTCCGAGAAGCGCCGTTTCAGTATTTTTTCGTACAATTTATGTCAGCAACGTCAAAAATGCGTAAGTTGATAGGTATCTTAAATCTTTGATAATTTAATATGTAGTCATGAGTCATGAAAATCATTATTTATATAGTATTTATCCAACAGAAAATAGTTTCATTTAGTTCATTCCTGATTTGCTTTTACTATTGATCAGCTCAATATATATGTAATTTGAGTATGTTCCTCAAATACAATGAAATAGTCATTATATGACGTCAGTTGATATCAAATTTTAGACACCAATTTTAGAAAATAACTTTAATTGTTGGCTATTTGTCGTATAAAAGTTCATGGAGACAAACTGTAATGTCATCTATATAAAAGTACCTATGGCAACTATTGAAAAAATAACTGTATTGATGTGACCTGTTATCTAATATAATATTTGTGCAGGTTATCAGTATGCATCATTAATGTTTTAAAATGGAAGTACGCTTAATGTAGTCATTTAAAATGTGTAATTAGTTTAACCCATGTTTTCCGATCCATTATTGATACTTCGGATGAATTACCCGTTTCATGAATGATAAATATGGTCAATACTAACAACTAATTCTGAAGTGCAATTACATTTCACAAAATAGTACATACATTGCATATAGGAGGAATTGCAGTTGTCTGTTCATACCCAGTTAATTGCACAGTGCCACCATTTCATCTTAATTTCGCGAGCTTTCTTGCAATGAATAAATTATAATAATTCATACCCTGTGTACAATTACATTTTTTGTAATATCGAAAACCAACGAATAAAATCACATAATAGTAATAACTGTGTTTTGTATTTTTTATTGATACATTCCACATTCTCAGAGTGTGTAGGTAGCCTCGGTAGCTCTAAATATCTATTCAATTTGTTGTTAAAGTTGCCTTCGGGCTATACGTGTCTGTATAACGAATCCTATAAACAGACAGACTCGTGTCGATGTGATGAGCAGCAGGCTCTTACAAGAATATCATGTAGTTGTTGAACCCTGGACACAATAAGCTCGGTGTAATGTGTTAGATGCTGCAGGGTTATTTGTAAGTCGTGTTTTTGTATTCGTTTGAACAAACATATGGAATTATATACTTACAAGCTTGCTTAGATAAAAACATTTTAAATTTCACACAGTTTTTATTTGAAAATTAACCAAAATTGCGCTAAGATTTCTTTTTTTTTTGTCACTGAACATGTCACTTTTGTGAATTAATATGATAATGGTTCATTTTATTTGATTTCATGTAATAAGTATTCTAAAATTAAAAATGC
>JXSR01S026304.1:0-10908 GCA_000969725.1 Ophiothrix spiculata | reverse complement strand
CATAAAATAGTACTGTATATTCATTTTTAGTAACTACTTTCTTCTGTGGCTCAGTTATTTACTTATTTTTGGTACTTATATATAATGGGCTACAGGCCGCACCACTTTTATTTTCCTTCCGACGCCCCTGTTTTGCCATCATTTTCTCCATAAATTCACTCTGCAATAAAATTAATTTTGGTACAGAAAGGTGCTCTATGTATTTGCCTTCAATTGTCCATATTCAATCAGCTACGTTACCCTCATATAATCTCCAAAATTTATGTAAATTCCACAACTTTTTCATGCTGTGGTATCAGACAATTTTGCTATCAGTGTCAGGCATCAAAACATGTGTTCACGATGGTGTTTCTAGAACATATTTCTTTACTTCCTGTATTATATTTTTTGCTTTATTAGAACTTTTGACACCAATTTGGGCTAGAAAACACATTTTTCTTCATTTAGAAATATTAAACATAAAACCATAATAAGATATTTTGGTTGTGATTGGATCTCCAGAGATTTAAGAGAAATTTGGCACTTACGTGTATGTAGACTAAATCCTCCAATCCCTGTTGTGGTGTTTTCCGCTCTCACAATCAGTGAACGCAGTGGATAAAGTTGTTGGAATTGGAAGGACTCATTCGCACACACGGCGATTTTATTTTGATACGAAGTCAATGTGTGACAGATTTTTGGTGCCTTGTAGTGTAAATATCGAACATTTATAATGATGATTTAGGACAAAAAAGGGTGTTTAATCGTATTACACTTTATTTTAATTTCATTTTATGACTTTATTATTATATGATGTAACAAATTTTAAAGGGTCCACTTCAGAATGTACCATTTTGCAGTCATTTTTATTCCGTCCAATTGGACCTTTTACACCAAAGCTTTTTCCAAATCACGGGTTTTTTTTAAATAAAAACAGCGTCAAAAAATACTGCTTTCTATTTGATAAATAATTTGCAAACCAATTATAGGATACACCCCTAAAGCCATAATGGTATAATGTGTACAATAAAATATCATGGTCAATGGTATCAAAGGCTTTAGATAAATCCATGAATAAACCAGCTGTATACATGTTTTCATCCACAGCAATATTTATATCTCTATGTCGAGTGCATATGACGGAACCCATATTGTCTCTTATACAGAATATCTTAAGTATTTAAAAAACTGTAACATCTATCATAAACAATACGCTCTAATATCTTAGAAAGGCATGGCAGAACAGAAACGGGTCTATAGTTACTAAATAACTCAGCAGAATCTTTCTTTTATATTGTAATAACCTTAGCTACTTTCAATGCATTAGGAACAATACCAGTGCTCAAAGATTTATTAATTATTAATTTCAATGGATACACTATTTCATTGGCAACCAGTTTGACAATACCAGTTCTTATTTTATCAAGCCCTGGGCTTTTCCTGATTCCAAATTTCCTGATCACCTTCAAAATCTCATACTCATCAGTTGGAAGAAAAAAAACAAGTACTGTGACACAGCCAGTAATGTTGTTACCTAGATGGACTACTTCAATGGAGCCCTGCATGCCATTATGATAAAAAAACATGTTCTAAAAGGTAACATATGCACCAAGCAATTACATTGTACTGAGGCAACAGGTTATCATAGCATACTCAAAAGGTAACATTTGCAACATGTTATTTCTGCACAATCAAAGGTAACATTTGCAACAAGTTATTACAGCGTACTCAAAATGTAACATTTGCAACAAATTATCGTCACGCTCTCAAAGGTAACATTTGCAACAGGTTATCACAATGTACTCAATGGCAATATTTGCATCAAGGTATCACATCACCATGTACTCAAAGGTAACATTTGCTTGAAGCTATCACATTTCACTCAAAGGTAACATTTTACAACAAATGATCACAGCATACTCGAAAGGTAACATTTGCAACAAATTATCGCTGCTCACTCAAAGATAATATTTGCAACAAGTTATCACAGCGTACTCAAAATGTAACATTTGCTTCAAGTTATATTGCACTCAAAGGTAATATTTTACAACGTGTTATTACAGCATACTCGAAAGGTAACATTTGTAACAATTTATTGCTGGGCACTCAAAGGTAACATTTGCAACAAGATTATCACAGCGTACTCAAAATGTAACATTTGCAACAAATTATCACTGCGCACTCAAAGGTAAAATTTGCAACAAGTTATCACAATGTACTCAGAGGCAATATCTGCTTCAAGGTATCACATTACAATGTACTTAATTAAAAGTAACATTTGCATCAAGTTATCACATTTCACTCAACGGTAACATTTTACAACAAGTTATCACAGCATACTCAAAAGGTAACATTTGCAACAAGTTATTGGTAAGCACTCAAAGGTAACATTTGCAACAAGATTATCACAGCGTACTCAAAATGTATC
Source organism: Ophiothrix spiculata (assembly GCA_000969725.1). NCBI lineage: Eukaryota > Metazoa > Echinodermata > Ophiuroidea > Amphilepidida > Ophiotrichidae > Ophiothrix > Ophiothrix spiculata. The sequence continues at coordinate 8,501 of JXSR01S026304.1, read as the reverse complement.
ACTTGCAACAAATTATCGCTGCGCACTCAATTCTAAAATTTGCAACAAGTTATCACAATGTACTCAGAGGCAATATCTGCATCAAGTTATCACATCACATTGTACTCAAAGGTAACATTTGCATCAAGTTATCACATTGCACGTAAAGGTAACATTTTGAACAAATCACAGAGGTTCCTATGTTACATTTTGGTCAAAATGAGATTTTTGCATATTCAGGTGCATTGATGGGTTATGCATCTTTTGAGTAGAAAATTAGACGATTTACCTAACCGGAAGTGGTCGTTACGCTTGAGTGAATTTTGGGTTAAATTTAAAAAATGCTCCAAATGTGTCAAGTAACATATCAAATTATTCGTTTCATCGAGTAGATTACAAATATATATACTTTTATATGTCTAAAAGGTTTGGTTAAGCAAATATAGACCAAAATTCACTCAAGCGTGAAATGAGGTCAAATTTTAAACAACGTCCGATTTACGTGAATGACATGTCATATTACTCGTCATGAACTGCACATTCCAAAAATATATACATTTATAGAATAAAAATCTCTTTTTTTGGATATTATGACAAATTTTGAGTTTTGAACCTAATTCTTAGTGCTAGAAGTTCATATGTGCAATGTATTGATTTTCTATTGGAGGAAATCAATAAAAGATAAGAGCTCAAATTGTTCACTCATTTCCATATTTTCCTAATATAGTCACATCCTGAAAGATTCAACACAATATGTAATGAAATACAACTGTTATAAGATTTCAAAACCTTTAAACCCCCTTTTCTAAGAACTGATTTAATGTAACATAGGAACTTCTAAGACTAGCATCTTGATATTGCACTTAAAGGTAACATTTTACAACGTGTTATCACAGCATACTCGAAAGGTAACATTTGCAACAAGTTATTGCTGGGCACTCAAAGGTAACATTTGCAACAAGATTATCACAGCGTACTCAAAATGTAATATTTGCAACAAATTATCGCTGCGCACTCAAAGGTAAAATTTGCAACAAGTTATCACAATGTACTCAAAGGCAATATCTGCTTCAAGGTATCACATTACAATGTACTTAATTAAATGTAACATTTGCATCAAGTTATCACATTTCACTCAAAGGTAACATTTTACAACAAGTTATCACAGCATACTCAAAAGGTAACATTTGCAACAAGTTATTGGTGCGCACTCAAAGGTAACAATTGCAACACGATTATCACAGCGTACTCAAAATGTATCATTTGCAACAAATTATCGCTGAGCACTCAAAGGTAAAATTTGCAACACGTTATCACAATGTACTCAGAGGCAATATCTGCATCAAGTTATCACATCACATTGTACTCATAGGTAACATTTGCATCAAGTTATCACATTGCACGTAAAGGTAACATTTTGAACAAATGATCACAGCATACTCAAAAGGTAACATTTAAAATAAGTATTGCTGCGCACTCAAAGTTAACATTTGCAACAAGTTATTGCTGCGCATTCAAAGTAGCATTTGCACTAAGATTATCAAAACGCTGAACACTCAAAGGTAAAATTTGCAAAAAGTTATCACAATGTACTCAGAGACAATATCTGCGTCAAGTTATCACATCACATTGTACTCAAAGGTAACATTTGCAACAAGTTATCACATTGCATTCAAATGTAGCGTTTTGCAACACATGATCACAGTATACTCAAAAGGTAACATTTGAAAAAAGTATTGCTGCGCACTCAAAGTTAACATTTGCAACAAGTTATTGCTGCGCATTCAAAGTAGCATTTGCACTAAGATTATCAAAACGTACTCAAAATGTAACATTTTCAACAATTCATCATTACGCACTTAAAGGTAACATTTGCAACAAGTTATCACAATGTACTCAGAGAAAATATCTGCGTCAAGTTATCACATCACATTGTATTCAAAGGTAACATTTGCATCAAGTTATCACATTGCACTCAAAGGTAACATTTTACAACAAGTTATCACAGCATACTCAAAAGGTAACATTTGAAAAAAGTATTGCTGCGCACTCAAAGTTAACATCTGTAACAAGTTATTGCTGGGCATACACAGTAGCATTTGCACTAAGATTATTTAATTGTTTGTGTTTTTATGATGGTGAATAAAATAATCTTAAGATTATCAAAACATTCTCAAAATATAACATTTGCAAAAATTCACCATTACCATGATTACACACTCAAAGGAAACATTTGCAACAAGTTATCACGATGTACCCAAAGGCAATATCTGCATCAAGTTATCAAATCACAATGTACTCAAAGGTTACATTTGCAACAAGTTATCACATTGCAATCAAATACAACATTTGCATCAAGCTATCACATTTCAATCAAAGGTAACATTTTGCAACAAGTTATCACAGCATACTCAAAAAGGTAACATTTGCAGCAAATTATTGCTGAGCACTCAAGTTAACATTTGCAACAAGATTATCACAGCGTACTCAAGAAGTAACATTTGCAACATATCATCATTACGCACTCAAAGTAACATTTGCATCAAGTTATCACATTGCACCCAGAGGTAACATTTTGCAACAGGTTATCTCAAAGCATATTCATAAAAAAAGCTCGATGCGCTATGAAAACATTCAATCATGTGTTATACGTAGTGGAGTGTGTTAGTTATTGTTATATTGTAGTTCGTAGTCATAGTAGTTGTACTCTTTTACTTATTATATCTTACAGGTATACAGAGCCCATTAAATACTTGTTAAAGCATTGTCAGCATTAACAGACAAAGAATTTAAAGAGTTATTTATGCTTTAACAAACAGTACAAGCTTCAAGACATCAACATGCCTGAAATTAAATGCCCTATCAGAACATGCCAGTATGCAACTCCTGCATAAGCCCCGCCAGAGGTCATAGATGCCCTACTTAGCCCCATGCCAAAGACCACGAGACTCAGCCCTCTGGTGCTAAAATGGAGAAAGTAAGACGGCCAACGATATCCGCTGGAGGGACATCAGAAGAATGGCAGTACTTCTCCTCCAGATGGCAGGACTACAAGAGGGCCACCAAAATTAATGGCCAGAATGTTGTCATCCAACTACTTGAGTGCTGCGAAGAGCCACTGCGCCAAGATCTCTCCAGAAATAATGGTAGCACCCTCACAGAAAAGACTGAGGATGTTGTCCTTAAAGCCATAAAGCAGCTGGCCGTTCGTGAGGAGAATGTGATGATGTCTCGCGTAAACTTACTGAACACGCACCAAGACAGAGATGAACCTGTGCGTAATTTTGCAGCACGCCTCCGTGGCCAGGCCAGCGTATGCAAGTTCACGATCATGTGTCCAAACTGTAACCATGATGTGAACTATGGTGACCATGTGCTACGTGATGCCATAACTCGTGGCATTGACGACCAAGAGATCAAACTGGAGCTGCTTGGTGAACAAGATCAATATAAGTCACTAGAAGACACGATTCGCTACATAGATGTAAAAGAAAGTGTCAAACGGTCCGCTAATCGCCTCTTAGATTCACCTAGTGCATCTGCCACAAGCGCCACAAGCAGCTACCGTGCACAACAGAAGCAAATGTGCAACTATTGTGGCCGCAAAGAGGCCCATGGAAATCGCCGTAGAGACCGAGAGAAGATTTGCCCAGCCTTCAGCCATGTATGCAGCCAGTGTAACATCAAGGGACACTTTGAGGCCGTCTGCCGTGGTGGTGGCCACAAAGGTCGCTGCTCTACAGACGCAGGCCGACAGGGCCAATACAAGGAATCTAACTCTAAAAACTTTGAAAACGCTGTGTTTGATACACTATGTAACATATCTAGTGACAATAGTAATAGTATTGACTCTAAGTCTGATGATGAAATGTAGGGCATAGATGCAGCTGGCAAGCATGTAATAACCCGTAACCACCATGTTTACAATGCGCTATGCGATACCTGGGAGCACAGGGCCTCCGACCCTCAACCTTCCCTTGTTGTCTCAGTTGGTATGCTTCCTTCAGATTACAAAGCCCTTGGCCTTGACCCACCCAAGTCCCTCAAGCCTATCCAATACCGTGCCATCGCAGACACTGGTTGCCAGTCATGCCTCGCTGGTGTCAAGCTCCTCCACCACTTAGGGTTACAGGTTCATCATCTCATACCAGTCACAATGAAGATGACTGCTGCCAATGAAAACCGGATCGTTGGGGCCCTAATCCTGTGCATATCTGGCCATACAACCAATGATACCAACCTGCACACACGCCAGATAGTATACTTCACTGACAGCAGCGATAAGCTTTACTTGAGTAAACAGGCTTGCGTATCGCTTGGCATGATAACTGACAAGTTCCCCACCATAGGTGAAGTAGACACCACATGTTTCACTAAGGATGCTCTGATCCCAGAGGGGACCGCCTCCATTGCTGACCAATGGTCACCCCTTACAGCCCCATGCAAGTGTCCACGACGTCAACCACCTCCACCTCCACCAACTTCACTCCCACACCCAGCCACTGATGGAAACCGTGCACCACTGTTTGATCACTAATAATATATAGCCATTTATTGCTAAAGGAACAATATTGGTGGCGCTATTTCTATAAATCAATTTTCAAGGTTTTATAAAACTATGACCCTTAGTTTGGACATTTGCCACATGGATAAGGTAAAGGAGATCAAAAAACAAATTTTATTCATATTAAATTCCCACAACAAATATTTAATTTATGCAATATGCATATAATTAATTTCAAAAAATGAATAGCGCCACCAATAATGACATTTCAAAATATGGGCTAAAAATTATGTCGTCGGTCGCATCACATACCGATCTATATCAAAATCGGTAAAAAGCACATCACTTACCGCTCTATATTACCATATCAGTTTTATTTGATCTCTGACAAACAATTCCTTTATTCAATTTTCCTGGATTTGGAATTATTATAAAAAGCACACTTTTAAATTTAAAATTTGCTCAAAAGATTTGATATATAGTTTTACTAACAATAAATTTTATGATACTAAAGTTATAGATCAGTATATGAAAACATTATTTACGCAAATATATGACTTTACAAATAGACCGGTATGTGATGAGGCCGACGATGTTTTTTTAATCTAAAATGAGCATTTTTTGATATAAAATGTGAAATTAAATTATGTAGACAAATTATTACAGTTCAACACCTAATCCAAGAACTAACTTAAACAATTTCAAGGGCCTGCATGTATTATAAAAGTCCATTTTTGTCGAAACATTAATAAATGAACCCATCAAACAGTGGTGCGTGAGAAACTTGAAAAATTCCTGCTCGACCACTATGCCTCATCAACGCCTACCCATGATGAGTGGCCCACCATTGCGCATTATGGTTGATCCCTCAGCCAAGCCTGTAGCCTACCATACCCCAATCCCTGTCCCATTACTTTAGATTGAGGATGTCAAGACTGGTTTAGATCAAGATGTCCGCCTTTGTGTCATAGAACCTGTGCCAATTGGAGAGCCTGTTACATGGTGCCACAGGATGGTGATATGCCCAAACGGAATGGAATACCCCGCCACACGGTTGACTTCCAAGCCCTGAATAGCCACGCAAGCCGTGAAACCCACCATACACAATCCCCCTTTCTTCAAGCCAGGTCTGTTCCCCATCACACAAAGAAAACAGTGTTTGATGCCTAGAATGGGTACCACAGTGTGCCCCTCCACAAGGAAGATAACCACCTAACCACCTTTATCACCCCATGGGGGCGCTACAGATATTGCGTTGCACCACAGGGATATGTCGCCTCTGGCGATGGGTACACTCGCCGATATGACGAAATTGTAAGTGATGTTCAGAAAAAGACAAAATGTGCCTCCCTGGCCCATGAGGTTACTCACTCCCTAGGTCACCTACTAGATATCATCAGGACCAACATGCCCACACCCAGCCTCTCAGATCATGCTGAATCCGATGCAGCGGAAGCCATGACGGCTACTTTGAGTACACTACACTCCATCATCTGGGATGCAGTACGCTTGGCAACAACCAGTGATGAGACCATGTCTAAACTGTTGTACCTAATAGAAGATGGCCTGCCTGATTCCCGCCTAGCGATGCCTCCTGATCTTGAGGATTTTCAGCCAAAGGGATGGCTTTATACATTAGACGGAGTGGTATTATACAATGATCGCATCGTCATCCCTCCATCTCTTCGTGATGAGGTACTACAGTCTCTCCACTCAGCTCATCAAGGTGTCTCTTCTATGAACTCATGTGCTGAGGCATCTGTTTTTTTGGCCGGGGATTACATCTGCAATTCGTGAGATGCGTGCAAGATGCTTTCATTGCAACCGAATGGCTCCATCACAACCAAGTCCACCCCCTACCTCTTCAGCTGTGCCAGTGTACCCATTTCAATCCATATGTGCTGATTTCTTCCACTATGCAGGTAATAATTACCTGGTCCTTGTTGATCGTTACAGCAACTGGCAGATTGTAGAAAGAGCACTAGATGGTGCAAAGGGCCTCATAGCCAGCCTTAGGCGAACATTCGTCAAGTTTGGATAAGTGATGAGTTAACCTCAGATGGGGGTCCCGAGTTCTCAGCTTCAACGACCCAAGCTTTCCTTAAAAACTAGGGTGTACATCACCTTGTGTCTTCAGTACACTGTTGTTTGAAGTGGACATTTATTCATTTTTAACCAAAAATTCATATTTTTCTTTACAAAAAGCTGAAAAAGCAGAACAAATAAGTGGATTGTGTTGCATCATAAAGTTTTGAACCAATTCTTAAAATTTATTTTCATTTTGGTTGAAATTTAGTTAATTTTGACCTCATTTATTGACATTTTCTGTGAATTCAGATTTGTGCAAAAATGAGGGCGCTATTCATATTTCATATTATTGATTATATTTGATTATCGAATATGTTGTTTGATCTGTGAAAATTTTGACTAAAAATGAAAAATGAAATATTCTTGACGTCAGATGCTTCATTTGCATATTTAATTTCGGTAGTATATACCAACATATCCCTTGTACATCAAAAAATTAGGTTTTATGAATAGCGCCATCTATTTTGACACTTAGAAATAAAATGTCCCTGTTTCTATAGGGTTCAAACAACAGTGAGTAGCATACCCACATAGAAATTGCAGGGAAGAGGTTGGAGTCAAAACAGTCAAGCGCTTGATAACTGCAAATACCAGTGCCAATGGTGACTTGAACACAGACGCGTTCCAGCGAGCCATGCTGCAATATCGGAACACCCCAGATAAGGAAACTAAGCTCTCACCTGCCCAATGCCTTTTCAGCTGCCCCATACGTGATTTTATCCCGTTCACTCTGGCCGATACGAGACCCACCCTACATGGAAGGAAACTTTGCTAGCACGAGAGGAAGCTTTGCGTAACCGACATATGAAAACAGCGGAGCGACTCTCTGCGCACACAAGACATCTTCCTCCCCTCGCCGTGGGAGACCATATCAGAATTCAAAACCAAACTGGGCCCTACCAGTATGTAGTAAGATTAGATGGCTCTGGGCGAGTAACCCTTCGCAACCGGAAATTCCTGAGGATTTACGTGCCAGCTCACCCTCGCAACCCTCCTACCCATCAGTCTCATGTTCAACTGGACAATGCATACAAATCCCCTCCATTGTCTAAAGCCTGCATATATATGCAACCTGACCCTACCAGCGTAAATCGTGCCCCTGTAGCTGATCCACCTAACCTTAGCGCCAATCCGCCAGCAACACCGACTATGAACCCGGGATCAGCTTCTTCTGAAAGATCCACACCCGTACCAGTGGCCACACCACTCCGAACAAATCCACCTGACCCGTACACAGCCACACAGCGTGCACCACGATCACTGATGCGCTTGCTGTCCTACAATGCCCCTGGTCAAAAAGAAAATGGGTTAATCCCACATGTAGACAATCCTTCGTCCCCCCCGTCGCTCTGCCAGGCTGCGATCCTCCCCTCATAACTAACATGTTATCAGTCCGTGCATAACATGTTATCAGTTCGTGCAGACTTGGGAGGGCGTAGTGGAGTGTGTTAGTTATTGTTATATTGTAGTTCGTAGTCATAGTAGTTGTGCTCTTTTACTTATTATATCTTACAGGTATACAGAGCCCATTAAAGACTTGTTAAAGCATTGTCAGCATTAACAGACAAAGACTTTAAAAAGTTATTTAATACGGACCAGTACCCTTACAGTGCAAAACGCATCGCAATCGCTCCGCAAACGGATAAAGGAATCTTAGTTTTAAACATCCTTTGCGGTCAATTTGATTAAAATTTGGGGTACTACAACGACAAGTACGACAATACAAAGCTGTAGTATGTATTGGCATATAATAGCGGTATTAGCAGGCCCCTGACACTTTATCCCATATATTTCACAGCTCATTTAATTACTATTTCTCAATGGTCGCTGGTTAACGATTTTTTCCTGATGACGTCATATGTGGCTCTAATGGCGGCCGATTCAAAAAGGAGGATCCTACTCAAATATCCATATATCCTGACATACCACA
>JXSR01S026303.1:20584-34215 GCA_000969725.1 Ophiothrix spiculata | reverse complement strand
TGCCTTGATGCACTCCTTGATGAAGGGTGAAAGATTCAGAGAGACCACCTCGTGATTTAACCTGGCAGAGCGAGCCATCATATAGGTTTTTAATGATCGACCAGAAAGCAGGGTGGATATCCATTAGATGGAGCTTTCTCAACAGCGATGCATGGTTAACCACATCAAAGGCTTTGCGGGCATCCAATGACGCAAGGAATAGCTTTTTGCCAGTGTTTATAAAAATGAGTAAGCCCACAACCTTAAAAATTATTTGGGTGCTAGACCCTATGCTAACTCAACCAGCTAAACTGAATTCATACTGTACACAGATGCACAGAGCACAATAGATGTCTGGAATTTACAGATGAAATGATATCAAAACGCAACACAAAATGAGTCAACGCAAAGGGAATTTAGAAAGATTGATCATTCAGGGAGCACACCAGTAATTCAGCTCCCATAGGGACTATACAGGTAAATACATACATTTTTCAACGGCCGATTTCAAGCCTATTAGGCAACATTTACCACAGTCATGACACCTATCAAAGAATTCAGAATGGATGGATTTTAACATATGTTTCAATGTTGAGGGATTTGTGTTTTTGACCTGTTTTTAAACCTCCTTCCGCGTCCGAAAAAAGTTAGATACATTATTGATGTATCAAAATGAACATAAAGGCTCTAAACTTTCATCTATGTTTTAAAATCATCAAAGAGTCCATGATAGTGTGAAAAAGTCCAAAACAATTGGGACTATTACCAAATATCCTTCCATTCTTGGAGTGATAAACTGGTGTGCTCTCTTCAATTGCATTTTCTTTTGTCGTCTACTAGCTGTCACAATCCATTTGAGTTTAAAGGCATTAGCCATGATCCACTAGGGTATAAAAACTTGTGAAAACTTATTTGAATCACAGAAAGACCTTATTAGAATCAAAACAAACAAACAAAATCATATGACTTGCTCTAAAATGACAATTTTTAGCCAAATTCATTTCTTGCGGTTCTGTCAGCAGTGCTTCTATTTTCCTAAAGTTTGAGATTCCAGATGTACGACTGTTGATTTAAAAGTGAACATTATTCTAATAACAAGGTTAAATATACTTAACAACTTGATTTCTTTTAGAATATATTGTTAGTAACAAAGAAGTTTACATTTTAAGAATTTAGTAATTTATTTCTAGAAACACTATCACTGTATATCTCATTCTCCGGAGAATGAGAAATTCAAAGCACACATAATTGTCTGTTTTACTATAAATGTTCAAATTTAACAAGAATAGTTTTGTATATTAGTTATTAGTTGGAAGTACTTTCTAAAAATGCAATAAAATCAGTAGGTGTTGAGGAAAGTTGACCTTCACTTTGGTGATCGTGGCTAATGCCTTTAACACCCCCTTGCTTTTCAAAAGGCCTACCTGTAGACTGTCTCCATGCACCCAGACTTGTTCTACCAGTGAGCAACCAATGTACACATTCTCAATCTTCTCTGGTGCTAGATACTCTCCCTGTGAACAATAACCACCAAAAGAAAACACAATTATGACACGGCTTTGAAGACAAAAGAAGAGCAGAATCATCAGCTTTTTGAATTTGACCATGAGGCGCATTACTGTTTGATCGAATGTGATAGACACTATAACTGATCAAATAAACACTATAAAAATCTATTAACTCCTTCCAGTCGGACCACTTTCTCCGCCCCAGGCTGAAGCCATTTTTACCTCTAAACTGACTTTGAAAGTAAATTCAAATTATCCTTAGACATATTCTACCTAATTCAATGAGACTTCAGCATAACACACCTGTTTGAACTATACAAATTGCCTGTTACAGTAATTTTGAAGGTCAGAGACAGTGAGTTCAGTTATAGTTCACTGTTAGTTAGGGCGTATGGGATACGTCCTACGCCTGAGCTGACAGTAATTTAGGGCGTACCACGGCAAAGGTTAAAAGGTACTTTCTACAAATAACACTGCATTTTTACCAAAATATTGTAAAACTACATGAAGGGTTACCGAATATTTAAAATGAACCCATCACAAGTGGCAGTACTTGGGCAATTCAATATACAGATACCAATAATATTCATCAAGCACAGTGCATATGAATCAATGTAAACCAACCTGAGCTAATTTAAATATGTTCTTCTTTCTGTCAATAACCTTGAGGCTTCCATTCTGAAATAAACAAAATACAAATTATCATATGAGGGGTGCTCTGGCAAAATGAGAAGAAAGTCGAAAATTTCAAAATTTTAATTATCTATAATCTCAGCTTTTGAATGATATATAATATAATAATAAAAACCATGCTTTTAAAGCGTCTTACATCAAAATCTCTAAGCGCATGAACAAAAACAAAACATACAGTAAAACAATAAAATACAACAACCAGAAACCTAAAATTAGAAAGCTAATTTGAACAAATGAGTCTTTAAAGATGATTTGAAATTTGTAAGAGTTGGAGAGTTCTTAACATGTAAAGGTAAGTCATTCCATAATTTAGAAGCAGCTATGGAGAAAGATCTTTGACCATACTGTGTTGATGTGATAGACGTAATAAGACGAAGTTGTGTAGAAGAGCGGAGATTGCGAGTAGGTTTATATTCCTTGAGAAGTTCTTGAAGATAAATTGGTCCCATGCCATGAAGACATTTATATGTGAGAAGCAAAATTTTATATATGATACGAAATTTAATGGGGAGCCAATGTAGCTCATGGAGAATTGGAGTTATGTGATCATATTTACGTGAGAGTGAAACTAATCTTGCTGCTGAGTTTTGAATTCGTTGAAGTTTTGCGATATCTGCTTCAGGAAGAGCATGCAATAGACTGTTACATTGATCAAGACGACATGTGATGAGAGTGTGAACCAGCATTTCAGTGCATTTTTTTTTATGTCACACTTTCTTCCTCCATTCTTCATTTAGAGATCGAAATCCAAAGCAGTCCACTGAATATATTGCAATTCAAATTAATCGATTTCTAAGATACTGATTACTGCCGTGTATGATATTAATAGCAACATGCAATCAATTAACAGTGAATAATTGCACTTCCCAGCAAAGTTGACCTTCAGAACTTTAGGTATAGGTAAACACTTATACATGAAGACATTTTATGTCAAAAAACGAAATTGGACTTTTTCACCATATTTTAGATGCCATTTATTCAAAATGTATATTTTGGTCTTTCCTCTCATTTTGCCAGAGCAGCCCACATATTGACAATGTTGACTATTTCTTTATTTCAAATTCATCAACTTAATTGCAGCTTTGTCTATTTGGTCCTGGGTGGTGCCTGGCAATAGCAATCAGTATCTGGCCTATCTACACAAGGTCGCAATCCACTTTAGTTAGTTTCAAATCGCACCATTCGGATTCACATTCCTATTTTCTAAGTGTATAATTATTACAAATTAAAATAAATTAATGGTATTAATGCAATATGGATGCATTGATCATTTACATATCATGTGGTTGTCATAGTTACTTCAAGGCAAAAATATGTAATGTTTGCAGTAATTTTATGTTTATGTTGGTTCTGGCAAGTCTGGTTGGTACTCAAAGTTGCAAAAACTTGATTTTTGGCACTTTTCCTAGGGTTCATTGAATAGGTTTGTGAGATCGGCAGAACATATATTGTTGGTAATTCCGATTCAGATCCGACAAGCTTAAAATCGGTCCGATTCCGAACAGATCGGTCAAACACTAATATCAATATAAAATACCAAAAGAAAATCAATAGAAGTGAGTACAGACTTAAAAACCAAGCACACATTTGTAGCACCAGGACCAGGAATCGAACCTGTGACTCAAAATGCAAAATAAATAGAAAGTATCTGTTTCATTCAAGGAATCTTTGTAGGGGAATCGGGATACGCCACCATTTGTTTGTGTCGCTCATGGAGCAGAGTTTTTGCACCTCCGGATATCCAGGCAGATTGCGTAAATCTTCACTTGACGCATAAACAGCACGTGCATTTTGTTTCACGCGCAATCCGTTGTGAAGGCTCTCGAAGTGTGGGGTGCGGAGCCGTAAAATGCTGGAGGTACAATAAATCGCCCTCCATGAGAGACAATCCAAGATGGCTGCCGTCTCATAGGATTTACATGGGCGGTGAAATCAAAATGGCAGCGAGTACCAATTTCCCTTTTTAAATTCCTTGGTTCCATTACAAACCCAGGCACTTACAAGTCATCTTCAGATGGCGCTCATGTTTTCCTCACACGCAAAATTGATAAAGATACTGGTTCATGGAACCACGCGATCCCCCTGGCCAACGCAAATCCCAAAAAATGTAGATGTTTAGTGAGAAGGAATGCATTGTTTAAGAATGGATGATGATTGCAGGTGATGTTTACAGTTAATTGTCAGTAGAATTGTTGTAAACAATATGTCATACAAGCACATTAAAGGAAGAGCAAGCAGCATAAAAATACCTTTTGACCTTGACCGACCTTGACCTTTGGTCAAGTGCTATCCATGGGCCAACTTTATTCCATGCACTGTCAAGGGACCTTTTGACATTAACCGACCTTGACCTTGGGTCAAGTGCTATCCATGGTCCAAGTTTATTCCATGCACTGTCAAAGGTTCGTGAGTTAAAGCTGTGACCTTGAAATGACCTCGGATGACCTCAGGACAATTTTTTTGACCTTAAGATGACCTCAGGTCAGCTTTTAAACCATTTTGAAAATTTGACCTCAAATGACATATTTGAGCTTTTCTGCAGTCAGTAAAATCCAGAAATAAAACAACTTCTATTTGTGACTTTGTCATCACCCACAAATTGGACATTATGGCCATTACTGAAACTTGGCTCACTGGAACTCACAAAGACGATCGCTCTTTGGCTGATATCCGCAACACTTTACCTAACTTTGATTTCCATCATATTCCTAGATCAAATCGTGATGGTGGTGGTGTTGGGATACTTGTCAAAAAGGGCTTTGAAGTTAAACTTAACACTGTTGGCAAGTTTACTTCGTTTGAACATATGGATCTCTTGGTTACCTCGCATTCTAGCACCATGCCCTTTGTTATTATTTATAGACCTCAGAAAGACAGCCAAAAGAAAAATACTGCTTCTGCATTCTTCCGCAAGTTTTCGTCACTTCTAGAAACACTGGCACTGTGCAAGAACAAACTTATCATTGCTGGAGATCTAAATTTCCACGTGGATGATACAAATGACAGGGAAGCTTTAACGTTTCTTGATATTTTAGACTCTGCCAACTTTGTCCAATATGTTTCGGGGCCAACACATCGCCTTGGGCATACGCTTGACTTGTTAATGTCGTATAGTAGTGACAATTTTGTTGATGGCATTTCAATTTAGGATGATAGACCATCTGATCATTACGCTGTGAAATGTGACATTGACATTTGTCGCCCAAAGTTGTCTAAGAAGAATATCAAGTGCCGCAACATTCGCAGAATTGATATGAACTCTTTTCGGGAAGACATTGTATCCACACTGTCTACTTTAGAGTCGAGTTCTGACCCGGATGTTCTTGTCGATAACTATATGACCACGCTCAGTAGAATCTTGGATCAACATGCCCCGGAAAAGGAGCATGTTATTAGCCTCCGTCCGCACTCTCCGTGGTACAACGACTATCTGAGAGACGCAAAACGCGAAAAGCGTCGCTGCGAGCGTGTATGGAGAAAGACTGGTTTAGTAGTTCACAGACAGGCTTACAAAGACCAATGTCGCGTGTACAAGGATCTTCTTGATAAGGAAAAAACAAACTTCCACCATGATCAAGTGTCGTCTGCAAACCAGAAAGAGCTGTTCCGTGTAATTGACAGACTTGCAAAGCCATCCCATGATTCCATTTTGCCATCTCACGAGAACACGCGCGAACTGGCTAACCAATTCGCTGGGTTCTTTGACAATAAGATAAAGAACCTCAGAGAGGACCTTGACAAAACTACGGTTGAAACCAAATTTGAAGAACTTGAGTGTGCGTCATCTTTCACCGGATTTTGTCCTTTGTCTGAAGAAGATGTTGAAAGAATTATCAGGTCGGCGCCAATCAAGTCCTGCCCATTGGATCCATTGCCTGCGTCCATCTTTAAAGACTGCATTGATATATTGACTACGATCATTACAAACATTGTTAATGCGTGTCTACTGACGGGAATTATTCCTCGTGCTCTAAAAACTGCACGTGTGACACCTCTGCTCAAAAAACCTTCTTTAGACCCCGAGGAGTTTCGCAATTATCGCCCAATCTCCAACCTGCCCTCTTTATTTAAGATCATTGAAAGAGCGGCTGTTAAGCAACTTCAGGAGTACCTTGATGATCATCATCTACATGCAAGAATGCAGTCCGCGTATCGTCCTTTTCATAGTACCGAAACAGCTCTTCTGCGTATTAACAATGATCTGCTGCGTGCCATTGACCACCATCAAGAGGCTGTTCTTGTTTTATTGGATATGACGGCTGCGTTTGATACAATTGATCACCGCATCCTGCTTGAACGATTATCTATACGCTACGGAATCAGTGGTACCGCATTGTTGTGGTTTGAATCTTATTTAGATAATCGTAACCAGTGTGTTGTCATCAAAGACTCTGTATCTGATCCTGTTGTGTTGAATTGTGGTGTTCCACAGGGGTCAGTCGCCGGACCGATCAAATTTATCATGTACAGTGCTCCGCTTCAAGAAATTATTGACGCCCATGGAATCGATAGTGTTATGTACGCTGAGGATACGCAGTTATATATCATGTTCCATCAGGATGAGCGCAGGGCAGCACTTGACAAAATTGAGGATTGTGTGACTGATGTCAAATTATGGGCAATCAAGAATAAACTTGTCCTTAATGATGGAAAAACTGAAGTTGTCCATTTATCTTCCAGATTTCGCGATGTGGAACCCTTAAATCATCTGAAAGTTGGTGAAAGTGAAATTACACTGAAGGATCACGTCAGAAATCTTGGCGTTGTGTTTGCTTCTGGACTTCGTATGTCTCAACACATTAATAATATTTGCAAAGCGGCCCACATTGCCATCAGGAAAATCAGCAGTATCTTGATAATCGACCACTGAACGCTTAGTCCATGCGTTTGTTACGTCACGACTTGATTCTTGCAACGGTTTGCTATATGGATTGCCTGACTCCGACATCAAAAAGCTACAACGCCTTCAAAACACCGCGGCACGTCTTGTCTGTGGCGTCAACAGAAAAGAACACATCACGCCCAACCTTCATGAACTCCACTGGCTTCCAATGCAACAACGGATCATCTACAAAATCATGCTTCTGTGTTTCAAAGCCACTCATGATCTTGCTCCAACATACATCTGTGAACTCCTGCAACGTCATGATACTAAACGCGTCCTTCGTACATCTTCACAATTACGTCTTCATATTCCCAGAACGTCTACGTCATCTTACGGTTCAAGAGCTTTCTCTGTCGCTGCACCCACAATCTGGAACAATCTACCGCTATCTGTCAAGTGTGCTGAATCTGTATCCGCTTACATAAGGACTCTCAAAACTCATCTATTCAATAAAGCTTTTCATTAATGTGCTTTTCCATACGTCTGAACTTTTTGTGCAATTTTTAATGACATTGTTTTCATAAATCCCACTCCAAGCGCGTTTCTACTGTGTTGTTTTAATCTAATGCCTTTTCTGTGTTTGCTTAAGGCATTTTTTAAAAACATTTTTGGTTTGGTTTTGCTGTAATTTTGTATTTTACATGTACGGCGCTCCGAGTTTGTTTATAGTTGCGCCTAATAAAAGCGTTTATTATTATTATATTATTATTATTCTGTCATTTACATACCTCTGTATGATCAGTAATAATTTTTGTGTAGAAAATGTATGATACAAACATACAATACTACTTTTTATCTCCCTGGCTTGAAAAGTAGAAGGGAGATTATGGCATAGTAGTTTCATTTTTTTTAAGGTTTTCAGGAGATTTTTTGCTTTTTTTTTTACATAGAGAGATAAATAAAGTGAAAAAATTCGGCCGCAAAAAATAGTGACCTAAAAACGTAATAAAAAAAAAATTCTGCGTGCACATAGCCTTTTTGACTAACAACAAACAAAACGCGTAGTGCTTAGGTTTTTGGGCCTAAGAAAGCTGAGACAGAGTTCATTTTTTTTTGGCCTAAAGCACCACTTTCTACGTCAAAAGTGGTGATTATGTCTATCAATTATCATTTATATTATCAGTGTATCAGCGAATACAATGAAAAGAAAATTTAAAGGTGACTAGCAAATCTGTTCATGGCATACTAATTGATTACTCTGATAAATCAATATCAACACTAATGATGCAATTGGTATTGTCTTCTATTTTTCGGGCCCTGTTTTTCGTAATAGGATTTCGCGCAAAGACTTGTATAAGGATTAGCAGGCTATTTTGTAGCCTTTTAACGATTAATCAGACATATCTGCCCTACAAAGTAAAAACGCAGTATGTGAGTTTATAAAGCATAGCAGATACTTCCATTAAACATAGAATTTCACTTCAATTCATCCCCATGCAAAACATTCATATGTACATAGTAGATACTGTCTTTTGTTATGGAAAAAAATTGATCGTCTGCTCATTTCTCCAAGGGAAAAGGAAGTAGCTTGCAATATATCTGTAATACACATACTGTGTTTTTACTTTGTAGGGCAGATATGCCCAAATGGGTTTTGACTCTGGCATCCACACATCTTGAGAACCTAATAATGCCATGGTAAACCAAACATACAACAAAAGGGCACTTGAATTAGTGCTAATGGTACAGATATGGAGTGCTTTCAAGGGCCATTCACAACTCACAGGCAGCCATCGTCCAATATCTCCTGAGTGTAACCATCCATCTTCGTCTAATGCTTCTTTGGTCTTCTCTGGGTTGTTAAGGTAGCCTTGGAAAATATTGACTCCTTTGTAGCAAATCTGTAAACAAATGATTCATATTGATTATGGAATTAATTAATGGAAAAACAAATATAGCACCTACTATGACAAAGACTTTAGCTTATAGACTCACCAGGTATTCACTGTATGCAGCGCCCCATGAAGGAGCATTCGCACAGGGGACCCACGGCTTTACGTGACTGTCCGACCACGGAGCAGGTAGAGTAAAGTTTCTTGCCCAAGGAAACAAGGAGACGAAAACCGCCCGGCCCGGGGCTCGAACCCACAATCTCTGTATTACGAGACCCGTACTCTAACCGCTCGGCCACGCTCCCCTCTTAGCTGATGTAGAAGACCACAAATTCGTAATTTTGAGCTATCGTCATGCAGCATGACATATTTGCATATTACCATGATGGTCTGTTGCAAACAAGTTGAATTTATTCCAACTCAAAACAGCGTGACTTTGCAACCCCTGCAAAAAAGGTTATCAATATATAGGTTGTTGTGCTTGCGGCAAAATTTTCTGGGTGCAACAAGGAAGGCTTGATTATGCACCTCTAAATAATTTCAAAACATGCAATGAATATTATACAATAATATTAAGGTGATCAATCAAGCCTACGGTCGCCATTTTGGAAAAATAAGGCTGTGGACAGGTTGCGACCATCCAACGCCTAATTAGCATTGTTGTCACAAGTACATCCATTATAACAAATCTGATGCTCAATATATTTTCTTTCATACATCAAAACCCTTGTTTTTTCCACATTGATCCTATGCGCCTCACCCCTTAAATAAACTCTGTAGCTGTAAATTTTTCATTTTTGAGTTACATTTGCACATACTTTTATCCAATTGGAGGACTAGCCCATGGCAACCAAAAATAAATGAAACGTGTTTTTTGAAAGAATGCATCGGGGGTTAGGCCTACAATATGGTTTACAACAGGTTGGCATGTTCTAGGGACAGCTAACTAGGGGTACCCCCACCCCCCCATTTAGACTCAACCCCTTAAATTGTAAAATGCGTATTGTTTCCACTGTGTTCTCACCTCCCCTTGGTCCTGGTCAGCATAATAGTCCATCTCTGGAATGTCAACAAGTTTGATCATATTGCATGGAATTGGTGCGCCCACGTGCCCTATAATGAGAAAAAAGAAAATTGGATGTAAATTAAGGCTCCAATTATACTTCTGCACAACAGAATGTAAACATCATAGATTAAAAGAAGGACAAACAGGACTATTTGAATGTGTCTTTTCACAGCTCGAAATTCAGCTGAAATCGGGGCTGTGGTACCCGATGCTCCGTTACCTTATTTTTTGCTACGGAATAAATTGTATGCTTGATCTTGACGGAAACGAACCACTGCTAAATTGTCGAAGACAAATTCGAACTATTTGCACTCTTAAATTTGTCTACGATAGGAGATTGCACCATGCCCGAAATGCTGCGGCGCTAGTGCGTATTGACGCACCTCTGCATTCTGTTCTTGTGCAACATTTGAATATGCCAGTACAAGAAAACCCCAACTCCAATAGCTCCCTTCTGTAAATTATACTTACAAAATATCATGTCTGAAAATGCTTTCACACCACTAAAAAGCATATCCATGTCTATATCCCAATCATAGTGTCACATTTGACCTTGTAGTTGACTTTTTTAGACATTGTTAGATAATTGTTATAGTATATAGTTGCAGTGGGGAGCTCATGGAGTTTTTCTTGTACTGGTTGTTTAGATATATAACAATATAGTTCTGCAGTGATTTGAAAGCATTTACAGTGATTTGTATGCATTTATATTTTTTAAGTAAAATCAACAGAAGGGAGCTAATGGAGTTGGGGTTTTCTTACACTTGCGTATTCAATTACTTGACAACAATGCAATACACATCTTAAATTTTTCAGCCAAATAGTGTGTAAGCACTAGCGCTTGAGCTGGCAAATATTGCAATTCTCAGTCACAGTATGGTCCATATTGGTGTTCCTACTAAGACCATACGGCACGGCACACCACTGGTGCAGAAGCCAGAAAAAATGTTGAAAATGTGTATAAAGGTAGTTTTCTTTGAACGTTATGCCAATTTCCAGCCTCAGTTAGTGATTTTGGTGCAACCATCTCTTCAATTTTGGTCAAATCGGTGCAAATACTTGTTTCATAACTAAAAGCATCAGACACGTGCATATACAACCTTCAATCATGGTAGTGAGTTAAAGTGAATCTGAACATACGAGAGGTCTGCTCTGTGAAGCAGTTGCTTACGACTACGACAATGATTTGTTTCATATATGTACCCTTTTCAATTGGATCTATACTTGTTAATTTTGTTGGAAAGAAAAAAAATATTTAAGCTGATTACCAAATATAACTCCCCAAAGGGATCCAAAAATCTTCCTTTAAGTACTCAATTTTTTATATAGGGGGAAGACTAGACTTGGTTGGTGTACAGGTAGAAAACCTGCGGAAGGGCGCATGGACTTGAATCCAATGGCACATGCAGCCCTGGGACTGGAAATCGAACCCAGGATTCATTGATGCAAAGTGAGCTAGGGAAGCACTGCTGCACTAATCTTATATCTTACCTACTGTGTGGTCCCCAGGTACTGTGAATGTTGTAGCTACTGATGATTCTGTCTGACCATACCCCTCAATTACCTGAAATATATTGATTGAAAGCTAGAAGACACTGAATAAAAATACCTGACAGTGCACTAGAAAACACACACACCCCACACAAAATTTAAAGCAATGAACTGAGCCTCAAAATGTGAAATTCTTTCTGGTTGCATGTTCCAATACTTTTACTACAAAAAATCACACGTATATGTCATCAACAATAAATACTTCAAGTAAACACATAATGCTAATTAATGATCTTTAAGTTCTCAATGCTTCTAATCGGCCAGATAGCAAGATTTGACTTGCTGAGTAGCTTCAAGGACTGGACCCTAATACAATAGAACTTTTCAAAACACGACTTTCCGAGAATTTCCGAAGCTGATTTTACACTATCCGGCAATTGCCGACGGAAAAAGTGACTCTTCAACATAATTAACCAGAATGTTAAGATCACGTTCTCGTTAACTGGTTGCGTACAAATTCAAACGTGTAATTAGCGTTTGCACTAACGAGTCACTTTTAGTGTTATCGCCCTAGTGACTTGAAATCTAAAGCTTAAATAATTAGCCGATTTCAAATGGAAATTTCACTCTTTGTGTCGGTGAGCGTATGGTACCATCAGCCAAAAGTTGTTCAGAATTAGTGTATCTAATAATGTAATGGTCTGGTTCTATTTACTTTTTAATTTTATTGCACTGAAATGCGAGAGAATATTCGGAAAATCTTGTTGACAAAATCGTGCATCCTAATGAGCTTGTACGTGATTGGTGGCCTTGATTTTGTCTGTGGGCTGTCATTTGAGAAGCCCTGAAATAACATGCAAGTTGCACTGGTGAGTGTGTAACTTTCTTGCAATGTGTAGTGAACTGCATAGTGTAAATAGGGGATTCTGTAAAAGTCAATCATCTCACATTTCGACAATTTCTTACCACATCCTTACACTCCCAAACTATCCCCATGCATTGAGTATACCATTTGGTGTTCAGTGAAGGGGTTTCAAATCATTTTTTACTAATTTTGATGGACATCTGGCTGTCTTGGAGGATAGTCTGAAGAGATAGCAAAACTTCAACAGGCAGCTGGGAACCATCAACTGCTATAGTAGATTTATAAAGTCAGGGCACCTCATTATAAGTTTTGGGTCTTTCCATTCATGATAAGAGGTAAAAAGGTTTGCATTCTGGCAACCAATAGAACTGGAGACAGAGTGGAGAAATGCCATAATAGTAAAACATTTTGGTATTCGTCATCTAGTTCGACGCAAAAGCTTTCAATGCATTTTTTTATTAACTAGCGGGGTACCCACGCTATGGGCGAGCCCCGCTAGTTGACTAGTGGACCCCCCCTTAGAATACTCAAGAGGTCAAGTGCTATTGTAAGTTAAAGTTTGGTCCAGATAAGGTCAAGAGTTCCAGAGTTATGGATGATCTTGAATTGACCTTGGATGACCTGAAGTCAACTTTTTGTTCAATTTAATCATTTGACCTTAACCTGAGTTTTGACCTTGAATGACCTTAAATGGTTCTCTTCTAAAATTCTCAGAGGAACATGGTATTAATGATCCCAGCTTTGTCTTCCTAGGTCAAGGGTTCTCGAGTTATGGCTGTGAACTCGAAATCATGACTTTCATTTATGCACATAAACATTTCTCTTTTGTTAAAAGTGCATTATAGAATCTTCATGAAATTGTTCCATATCCACTTTTAGTTTGAGCATACATGATTATTTTGATAATAAATACATAAATATTTATAAAATACACAACAAAGAATAATTCTAAAATCACTGCATGTTACACCTCACACACATATCACCATTTCAACATAATATTATTGCACATGGGACAAAATAAACAGTAATTTGGAGTGAGATATATACAATGATTAAAAATTACTACCCAACATTTTCAAAATTAAACACATATCACTTAAGGACACACATCACTAAATAAAGGCTTTTGGCTATGCTTTTTAGCTATGCGAAAGCAAGTGTTTGGTTGCCCTCTCTAAATTAAAAGCTTCAAAAATGGCGGGAACTAAGTTTTTTGATCAAATTTCTTAAATTTAGAATCATGTTCTGTGGGTCAAATGTAGTCAGGCTGGTTGAAGATTACTATAATTTTGCTGTTTTTGTAAAATTT
>JXSR01S026302.1:134098-157289 GCA_000969725.1 Ophiothrix spiculata | reverse complement strand
AACCGAATCTCAGCACTCAGAGTTGATTTTAGTGGGAACCGAGTGAACCAGAATTTGCACATTCTTTTCTATGCGCAACCGAATCTCAGCACTCACAGTTAATTTTAGTGGGAACCGAGTGAACCCGAATACCTCCAATTTGAGCTCGACGCCATTACACAAGCTGGTATACAAAGTTCGGTATCTCCCCTGTAAATCTCTGGTAAATATCAACATATCAAAGTGCCATACAACACCGTGCCTTATAACATACCCGTGCCCGGATAACATACTCTAAAATCTCAATATAGTGCGTATTTTCCAAGTTAACGTAATGTGTCGTCATTTTTATATGGGGTATAAGACATGACAAAATATATAATAATAATTGTCGCCTTTGATTTATGGCTAATGTAATTTTCATTTTATCATTTACTCAGCGAAAAAGTTCTGTTTGTGTTATACCACGTGTATCAAAAAAAATTGTGCACGGATTAAAACTGATTTTGACCTTGATAAAAGCACCAAATCATAATTTCCTTGTTATTGTAGTCAAGCAAATTTAATACGCTTGTAAGTATGTCTCTTTTTCTTCCATTCCAATGGGATTTACACAGTTAAGCAAGATATTACATATCACAATTACTGGTTATGGCATCATGATAAGGGCTAAAAGTACTCACAAACTTGGTCATATCTTTTTTATTTTTCATCCGATTTCTATAATTTTTTCTGCATTTGAAAGCTTATTTAATCTGCTCTACTACAATAACAAGAAAATTATGATTTGGTGCTTTTATCAAGGTCAAAATCAGTTTTAATCCTTGCACAATTTTTTTTTGATACACGTGGTATATGGTAAAGAACATGTTTAAGAGCAAAACATGGTGTGCACTATATTGGAATTTTAAAGTACTCTATTATATGCTGATGATGCCAAGTTGCGTAAATTTAGTAACCCACCTATTTTTTCTTTCTGAAAATAGTGTTTGCCCCTTAGATTTCAATTAATGCTTTAAGAAAAAGATATTACGGTATACAATAATTTGTCAAACAGTTGGCAATGCAAAGAAGGGTGATCCTGCTAGCTAAGCATTCAGGAAGGTGGGAATGTGGATCCAGCAAACACAAAACGTTCCCGAAACGTTTTGAAAAGGTTTTGAATTGGTTACAGTTGGTTGTTTTTTTATTGAACGTTTTTGGAATGTTTTGAATTGGTCAAAAGATAACTTTTGTTTAAAAATACGTTTTAGAAATGATCAAAAAAAACCGATAGAAAACCATTTTAAATCATGGGTCTGAAAGGTTTTTCTAACATTAATGAAACGTTTTTTAAACAGTTTTATAACGTTATGTTTTAACGTTTTTCAGCGGGAAAAAAACTCCACACTTTCACGTTTTTTGTCCAAAAGTCAAACCGTTTTTTAACGTTCAGAAAACGTTATTGTGCTAGCTGGGGAAGAATAAGGGTGTGTGTTATTTTTTGCAAAATGATACATATGCTGGGCGGGGTGTGTGAGCGTGGGTGTGAGTTGTGATAACTTGTGGGTGTGGAAGTTAGGTGCAGGGATGGTTATGGCTTTTTGTAATTTTGTCTGAATTTTCCTGAAAATGTGAATTTCCCAATACTATTGTACAGTGAAGATCCAAGCATTTTTGCCTGAATTCAGGCAAAAACCTGAAGATAATCATGCCTGTAGGTGTCATGAGGTGTGATGGGATGAGTCTGTGCATTCTGATTATATTGGATACTATTGAGGTGTGTAGCCAATTTATTGGGATGAGTGACGGTGTGTGTTTGTGATAATACTGTAATGAACGACCCCACAATGTGTATAAAGAAAAGTTTCATAGATTGGTACTTTTCACACCAGTTAAAAAGTTACCAATCAATTACAGGTATACCTGGTTAAGACTTCATATTGATGTTAAACATGTGAAATGCATGATTTCAACATTCTAAAATACATCTAAATATATGAAAAAATAAGTTCCAAAGTTTTGCATTTTTGTGAGTCGGTGCACTTCTTTATCCTAGAAGTCAAAATATCCCTTTAATTTACCAAATTTTCTGGACATTTGCTTCATTCTTCACTCTTTCCAGCCATGTTCATATGTTTGCTTATTGTGTTATTTGTTCCATTTTAATAATGTTTTATCATGTGGCTGAAAAAGCTGAAATCAACCTCCTTCCATCAAAAAATGAGAATTTTGTATTAGTTGAGAACCCACCAAAATACTGATGTTTTTATGTGGAACAGAAAACCTTGAAGTATAAAGCAAGCAATCTCTGTTAAGCTCAATTCATACTCAGCCTCCAAACAAAATTTTTCCTACCAAACATTTGGTTGTGACGTCACCAAATATTTGCCGTCGAATTTAAAGTATGAACGGGTAGCAAACATTTGGTCCAATGTATATGGCAATTCAATAACATGTGCAATCTAGCGCGAAATTTTATTTGGTCTGAACTCGGTGTTGAAGTTTTGTTTGGAGTCATTCGTCTTTTTTACGTCACGACCAAATGTTTGGTAGGAAAAATTTTGTTTGGAGGCCGAGTATGAATTGAGCTTTAGAGATCCATGGTATATCCTTTGTATTCTACAAAATTGTGAACTTGTGTTTTTGTATTGTGTAAGCGATTGGCAATAATTGATTAGGATTGATTAAGACCAAATCACTGAGTATTAATATATTTTGTGCATGCATCTTTCATGATTCTTTCGGCATGATTTGGCTAAATTGTGTTGCGGCTTCATGGACAAACCTTGAACAAGTTCATTTGCATATTCAACAAGATTGGGTATGTTGTTATGATTTTAAAAATACAGACAAATATTATTCCCTGTATGGTCATATTGCTTATGTATGTTAATCAGCTGTTATTTTATACTCCAAGAGTATACCATTCTGCTTTAATTCATTTTGATCAAATTTGGACAAAGCCCTATTAAATACAGGTCATACAAATTAAGTATGTAAATAGGAGAAAATCTTGTATTATGCCACAATATTAGGGGAAAAAGTTAAAATTGAAGCAAGTTTCAGTAACTGCAGCAGTCTGTAAGGCAATAAATTTTTTGTTTGGTTGTCCTCGACCGGCTGCCCCTAACTCTGAAACTGGAAAAAAAAATCACTGGACAAAAGTATGACACACCAAATTTTTGAAATTCCAGAATTTTTGTTTTGTTTTGAAATTTGGTGTTCTAAATATGGTAAAAAAGGTTTTGACACTTCTAATCAGGTTTAAAACATGTGAACAAAGTGGTATAAAAGGTAAACATCCCAATATACATATCAGTGCAAAAATAGGCATATCTCCGCCTGCCCACTCCACCGCTAAAAAAGTTGCAGAGGACAACCAAACTATATTTTTTTGGTCTAATGTGTGTATTCAACTTTTAAGAGTGCATAATTCTAGTGATAATGATAAAAATGAAGATACATTGCTCTATCTGTAACCAGATGGTATCAGATACATTCTGATAAAAGGGTGATCTTTGACTTTTTGAATAGTGATTTTTCATTATTTTTATCACTACAGTATGGCATTCGCATCAGGCAGATTTTCCAGAAAGTGTTTTCTTTTTAAGTTAACCATTGATGATTTAAACCATAAAATCAGCATTAAGTTCCAGAAACAAATGCTGAACATGATGATGCTGTTGTCAAGATTTGTTAAAATATCCCACAATCATAAGAAACCATCTAATCAAATTTCAAATCCTGGTGTGTTGTAAAATTGAATAAATATTATCATGTCTGAAATGCAGAGTATGAGAGTACTTGCTAAGTATAGTCCATTTAGATGAACCTAATAAGCAAGTGCTGTAGCTCACACTTCGCATTCGCTTGAGAGGTCCATATTGGCAAATGTTCATAGAGTAGCCATTCTGGGCCATCATGGCATTTGCCATAATGGCCACAACTGGCATCTGCCAGAATGTCCCCAATTGCATCCAATTTTGCGTGCTCCGATTGGCAATTGCCAGAATGGCCACAGTTGGCAATTGCCAGAATGTGCCAGACTGGCAATAATCTCCTGTGTGGATAAGCTACGCATAATTAACAAAATTGCAAAATGATTTTCAATTTATTGTCACATCAGGGTATGCTTGCTTCTTATTACATGTATCAATATATTGGGTAACTGATTTGCACTTCAAATTGCCAGCCTTAAAGCAATACTATAAAGTGTTAACAATGAAGCGCCCCGTGTCACCCATGAATTTTATGGGCTTATTGGGTTTGTTTTTGGTAGATATGAATACCCTCCAAACAATTTGGCTCAAAGATGCTTACTTTTTCTGTTATGGTCATTTGTTGAATTAAAATTGGGATCCTGAATTTAATTCCACATGTATTTAGTATAAGAAAGCATACATGTGCTTTTTATCCATTTTTTGGTGGCAAAACAATTTTTTTCACAAAATGCACTTGAAAACGCTTTTAGATAGTCACATTCCTCCATTTTATGCTGTTTTTACTATAAACCATTTTTGATCAAAATCTTATAGTATTGCTTTAAACTCAAATTATATCATAGTATGTTACACTGAAGTTATATATATGTATAAACTACATTCACATGTAATGTGATGACAGAAAATAAATGACATAATATGTTTTCCAATTAAAACATGCAGTGACATTTATGTAGTGTAATTTAATTAATGCTATATTATTCATTTTACATGATATGAAAATACAATTTTAATTAATTTGTTTTGATTTGTTCCTAGTAGAAAAAATAACTTTGCATTTCAATTAAAGAAGTAAAAATAAAACTCAACAACTTTGAATTTGATCAAAGTGAACTAAGCAGTATTTAGTCAAACAATGTGCCAAGAATTGACCAGATTTTTCTTTCTTTTTGGCAATTTTAATGTGCACATTGCGGGAAACATGTCTGGGAAACGGATTACAACAGCACATCACATTTTGTCTGCTGTTGTTTTCTTTAAATCATACAATACGGAGGAAAAATGAAAGGAAAGTCGAAAATTTCAAAATTAAGTTAATGACAGATTTTAATTCTTTATAATCTCAGCTTTTGAATGATATATAATATGTCACACTTTCTTTCTCCATTCTTCATTTAGAGATCAAAATCCAAAGCAGTCCACTGAATATATTGCAATAAAAATTAGCTGCAAATTGATTTCAAAGATACTGATCACTACAGTGTATAAAAGCAACATGCAATCAATTAACCGTGAATAATTGCATTTCCCCGGCAAACTTAACCTCCAAAACTTTAGGTATAGGTAAACATTTATGCATGAATGCATTTTATGTCAAAAAACGAAATTTGACTATTTCACCCTATTTTTACTTTAGATTTTACATTAGAAAATGTAGATTTGCATCTTTCCTCTCATATTGCCAGTGCAACCCACATATAGTTTTATAAAATCAAGATGGTTAATAACCATACTGTTTGTCTCTCAACTAACTACCACTACCAGTAAAAAAATCAAAATGGGCAAATTACATTTGATTAATGGTGGCAAATGCAATTGTTCTATTTTGCATATATTATGCAACCTTTCAAAAAGGACATGCCAAATGGATTTAACATTTTGTTTGTATAATCATATCTAATTTTTCAAAACATTTAACATCATGAATATTATTTAGCACGATTACTGAAAACCGTCTGGAATTCATTTGAATATTCCATTTAACCAAACCAATTTAAATAAAAAGATATTTCCCTACATTAATTACATATCTCTCATCTTCAAAAAGCACAAAATGTGATACCAATTTCACATGTTGAGTGTGATCCCAGGATTTCTCAGTATTACCGCAAATGACCCCTCCAAGCTGTTACTGTGTAATGGCTACAGTATCATAGAGGTTTTGTCAGGGAAAATTAGAAAATTAATAGATATTCAAGTCCAGGTTTTGTTGTAAATATTTAAAAAATATGGATTTACATCACCTCAGCCTAGGATTTCTGGAAGATAATATTGCAAATTAAAGTTATGTTAAGAAATCAAATTAAAAGCGCCACCATTAAGCATTATAAAAGCCAAGCAGCTGTTATATTTTGGACCTGCTCCTAAAATGATACAGATGATCTTCCAGCTGAAGGAACCCAACAACAACTTCAAAGGAATCACACTAGGCAAATAATACACAGGTTGCCCTTCTATGTACCAATGAGACAAGCTAAAAAAAAGTTTGAAGGAATTTCACCGAGCAATTCATTTGAGAACTTGCATAACCAGGTTTTAGATGGAGTCAAAAAATTAACCCTAAAGCTCCCAAAGGTTACAAAAGTCAACAAGAGCAAATCACCAAAATCGCCTAAGTCCAATTTTGTCATAGACGGGGGTTCTATATAGACACAAAATCGCTGCCTAGGCAGGGCCTCCAGGTGGCTTAGTATAAGTGGACACAGGATATGGGATCAGAGAGGTCCATGGTTCGAGCCCCGGCGTAAACCACCAATTTTTGACATCCTTTATTTCCGAGGAGATAAGGAGGTTAGGGTTAGGCTACAACTTAACAAAATCAAAAAAAAATTCAAAATGAAGGCACCAATGTATCAACTGTATGACCATCGTTCTACTGAAGCTGTATTATAATAGTTAGTGTGACCGATCCTTTTTCATTGCATTCCCAATGATTAATTTGATAAGTAACCACCATCAATTTATCCAAGGAATCCATTATTTTCTCAATGTTTGTTTTGAAGACCAATCAAAGTCATTTTTAGAAAAATAATGTTGATACATCACCAGTTATTAAGGGCTGTTGACAGTTAAAAATCGGAATGCAAGAGTGACCCACGTCCACTGGAATAGTTCTTAAGAAAAAAGAAAAAAACTTCACTGTATGTCTGATGTTTAAGTTTTGCCAATTTGGAGCGCAGATTAAGATAATGATTCTAATTACCATATGATATGAAACATAAATTTGTTATAGTATTTATTCTTGCAATGATTTGCAGAGGGTCATTTTAGACAGTGGACTTGGGTACATTCATATGTGCTTTATGTATTCAATTTTATGTAAAGAGAGGACGAGATCCATCTGGATCTAATATTTTGTGCAGTAATGAATCTGTGCTTATGCTCTGCTTGTCTGAGCCAAATTTCATTGAAAAAATCAGTCGGAAAAACAGTATTTTCACATTATTTGCTGCAGAACTTTTCCTTAAATAGGTTTTATCGACCGCCAGTTTGAAATGAGACTACCGATTTTCAATTTTTGTATGCTTTCTAAGCAATATAGACTCACCAGGTATACACTGTATGCAGCGCCTATCAAGGAGCATTCGCACAGGGGACCCACGGCTTTATGTGACTGTCCGACCACGGAGCAAGTAGACTAAAGTTTCTTGCCCAAGGAAACAGACAAAACCTACGCCTACAACCCATTATCTTCCAATTTCAAGAGACATTTTGACCAAGAACACAATTTTGACTACTTATACATTCAATAAAACAACATATGTAAGCAACACTGACCCAAGTCCATGGATTTTTACAACTATTGAATACATAACGGACTTTGGGGGCACTTGTGGTGCGGATTCATTTTAGTCCTTCACACACAAGGTAGCCATGGTTATAAGAAAGTGGACTTGGGTCAATCTTTCATTCTGATATTCAGTTGTATCTGTATGCTTGATGGATGATTTTGGACACAAGATAAATACATATAATGGCACATTTATCACTGCTGGATTAGAAAAATGTACCCCTCAAAAGATATAAATGACATGTCACAGACTTCATGCCATTTTCTAAAAGTTAATCATCAACTGTTTCTAATTGTTAATCATGAATTGTACACATATGGGGAATAATATACATTTTGGGGGTGCAATAATTGTTGAAATTGGACACATCTATTTTCAACTTAAATTTTTTCAACTTCTGACCATCTAACCATGGTAAATTTATATTCAACATCAAGATATTTGTTTAAAGATGTTATTTATGCCAAAAAACACATTTTGAAAATGTTGTCCCATACTTCCTTCTGTCATGGGTGGGTAGTATTAACCCTGACACTGCTGTATCCTACAAAATCCTAAACCCTTAAAGTGGGTTGGGGTTATGCTAAGTCTATACTTAAACCAATACGCAACGGTGTAATAATGTATGCAGCAAATCCATTTTTATGGGCAAAAATCAACTTTCATATTACCATTTCACAAAGTAATTTGATTATTATATTTCAATTTCTCATCACAAGGGATGTTTTCATGTCAAATATTACATTAATAGTAGATATATAGATATATTACTGTTTACATTCTTTCCAAAAGACTTGAAAAATAACACGCATGTAAAATGAGAATAATTGAATTACAGCAGTACTACATAATTGTAGATCAATCAATTATGACAATATCTGAAATCTAAACCAATCATTCATTTTATTAAATAGTAGTTTGCTCATTACCGCACTTTTCTCCAAAAATAAATTTATAAGAATTATGTATTTCTCAAGATGCAGCAAAGCAAAAATAAAGAAAATGATATAAAAAGGGGTTTTTTTGGTTTTAATTCATCAAATTCAATATGATCGTGTTGTGACCATGCAGTTAATCAAATAAAATTTAACAATTATCCAACAAACACAGGAATGGCATCCAAGTGTGTGTTTACATTTGTATATAATGTCACTTTCAGTTTCCTCCATGTGTTGACATTTCACTTAGCAAACAAATCTGTATCCCTTATTGGCCGCAGTCTATATACCAAACTATGATGGATGAAATGTAATGAGGACAACTACATATTGTCAGTGTGTGCAAGAAAGTCCTATTTGCAATGGCTGCCATGTAATATCTTGTCACAAAACCTTCAAAATATGTCAACCTTATATCAGTGGCTCTTGAAATGGTTCATGAGGTGACTTAAGGCCAGATTCCTTTTTTCTGTTTGTGGTGCGGTTGCGGTGTTTTGCACTGTAAGGGTACTATTGAATCTCAACTTCAACCTGATACAATTCAATCATGTGCTTTAAATTATACGGACCAGTTCACTTACAGTGCAAAACGCATTTGGAACCGCATCGCAAACGGATAAAAGGAATCTGGCCTTAAGAATCATTTCAACAGCCACTGACCCAAGACTGGACAATAGGCCAAGTAAAATAAATTGTGTGTTTTACATCCAAACTTGTTGAAAAATTGGGGACAGAGACCCATAATATTTATTAGTTTCCCCCGAATTTATTATTTGTTTCTTTGTAAAATTCGTATTCCAACAGCTTTGTTTACACATATTTGAGTGGTTGTTCAAACTTTTTGCACTTCTAAATTGCTTTACCCCTGCTTTGAAAAAAAGTGTGTGAAATATGTTTACAAATGATTATCAAGCGCTTTTAAGTATTTATTTCCGTACAACAATTTTAGTAGTAAAGTTATGGAACAAATAAGGCAAATAATAAAAATATTTCAGGATCTTAAAAAATCAGAGTGGGTGGAGACGTAAAACACATACATTTTTGGGCCTTATATAGTGTGCAAGGTAAATGTATGAAAAATGGCAGTTATTGCAGATATGACTTTCTTGCACTCAAATGATGAATATGCAACCACAGTTCAAACAAATCTGTAAATTGCACAGTCAATATTGGCCTTTGATAGACAGTCAGGCAGGCATGGCTTGCCAATGCAATATTGTAATCATATATATTTGTGATGAAATCCATCACATATTGAAACATACAACTTACTTATTACAAACACCTGTTATAATTCATATTGCATTGCAGAGATGTTTCAAAATAAGTAACTTGTAGGTTTCCCCAAGTGGTAGATTTTCCCAGATTCTAAAATCACTTGAAAAACCCATCACATGCTACCTTCTATAAATTTCAAAAGTCTTGGCCTCCATCAGATCACAATACATTGTTGAGTAAGGGCTAAGAGTAAATTGTACAATTGTGTTGGGAGTGGCCATCTTTCTCTTTTTCTTGCTATCTTTTCTATTTTCGGCATCTTTTCAAAGATGCATTGGCCAGCATGCATGGATTAGCCATTTCTGGATATCCAGGTTGGTACTTTTGTATGAGCTTGGAAGAGACCATGAATTCATCATGGATCTAATGGCATGTGTCTGTCACGGACCAACCAAGGAAAACAAACGAACAAACAATATTGATGATTATTAGATTATGATGCATTGTGGGATTCCACCATGCATCAGAATCAAATTATCAACGGATCAGCATTATAGCTTATGGACATATCCTTTTACAGCAATACTCAGGGTTGATACTATGCTGGTCGGTACCATTTGGCACAAGCAGTCACCTAAATTATCCACAACTCAATGGACTTTAAAGATGCCAAATAAGAAAGTTCAAAATGACGTAATTAATAAGCCATCAAAACGAATATGAAATCCACTGATTACAGACCTGCCAACCTCTGAATCCAACTTTGGAATAAGATACAGCAAAACACAGGTAGCAAAATGACAAAATGAGGGACATCTCAAATTCAGGACTTTTCCCCCCTTCAGAACGAGGGATTGGCCCTCAAAATGTTGGTAGGTCTGTGATTATTGCAACTTGCTTAAAATATTTGTCAAATTTGGCTTGAAAGTACGTTTGACTGCTGACTTGATGCTACAATAGACTAATGTCACTAATTTTTCAAAAGTAATGAAGCTTTGTGAGTGAAATCAACTGCAGCAGATCAATTTATCTGAGAAGCCATATGAGTATTGACTGGTCACATTTATATCCTGTATTGAATTCAGTGAAACATAAAAATAATCACTCAATCACAAAAAATATGTACAAAAACCTGTTTCAGATTTTATTTCGCTTCCAAAGCAAACAAAATTTACACCTTATTTTGTAAGTTTCCTCTTCTCATGCACACTCTCTTATTAACACTAGATTTCTATTTCTGAGTTAACATTCTGCATTCTACAATAGCATTTCTACAAAAAAGAAGTTTAAATCAACCTTGGCTTTGTATTGTTACATACACACACTCCATATGTCATTCTAAATGTCCTCATAATATATTGCAAGTGTAAATATTCACGATTCTAAGAACTAAAACTAAAATACTACAGCACCATGGAATGTTCTGAGAAAACATAATTCTATATTTCAACCTGAAAACAACTATTCTTTTCAGGTGGTATGTAGTAATGAACTAATATTTATGAATGGACTGGATCAACAATTCTTTTGTCAACAATGTTTTTGACAAAAGCATTTTCATTCTTTGTCGACAAGCCTGTTCATATATCAAATATTTCAACAAAAACAGAAAGCAATAGAATTTACTGAAAAACATTTTATAAACATTTTAATGACATTTATAACCCTGGTATTTTAGCAATCTCAATATAAGATCTGGGTTCAGTACTTATGTCAATTTTGATGCAAAGTTTTAGACAGAAAAGGTGACACTTCATTTCATATGCGGAATAAGTGATGAATTCAGTATATTAAAGCTAAACTTTGTGGCACTGACATAAATTAATTATTGACATTGTCAATGTCAGTCTCTTGTTTTTGTTGAGTTTGTCGACAATGAAAATGTTTGCTAATACCCGCCCTACTTATGAAGCAATAAAATAACGATATTAATCATAATGTTTAAAAAACATAAATCAATAATTATGCAAGCTTTTTGATTATAATACTGGAGTTTTAATATTTGATTGCAAAAAGCTCCTATTGATTTACCAATAAGTTTACAAAGCTTGTCACTACTAATGTCAGCAATATATTGCACAGTCAACGCTGGACCTGAATAGGCCTATTGAATTTCACATTTGCTACATGGTTGAATAAAAGGTATAAATCATTCAATATTTCATGGCACATTCAATGCAGTAGCAACTTATTGAGCACAAAATTCATGATTCAGAACAAATTAATTATCAATTTGTATGGCTTTTCAATGTACAGGTACATTGTATACCAAAAAGCCCACGCAAGCGGCAAAATAATTGAAGGCAATAGTGACATACGTGTCCGTTCATCTGAATCCAACCGTAAATGCAGAAAACTTCATTTTGTGCTATAGGTGGAAATATATGCAATGGTTGGATTTGCCTAAATCACAATTTTTTGCAAATTCACAATCTTTATGCTTTTTCTTAAGCGGACTCAGGGCGATTTTTACTCTTAGGTTCCTGACTTTTGCGCCTGGTGGGACAGAAAAAATAAGACCCTGGCGACGGTATTTTTCCCTACTACAGCGCCCAGGTCTTGCCGTTTAAAATTTTATATCTATGAAGAAAATAATCGGAAACAGAGATATTTTTGGAAAAACAATCCATACATCAGAAGAAAATTAAACAAATTGTTCTTTTATTAATAAATTCTTGATTTCCAAATCAATATGTTCTGAAATATTATATGTAATTTCGAAAATAGCTCTTGCAGGCCTGAGAGCAGCACTTGGAAAAAAAATAGATTTTCAATCCAGGCGCAGCGAGGTACCGAGCGCTTGCGCGAGGCGTTCAAGCAGGGGTCCAGGTGGCGCAGCCCCCGCCGGGGGTTCAAGGTGGCAGCGCCCCGTTGAGAACATTTTGAGAAATTTATGCCTAAATGGACCATTTTTCAAAGGGTTCTAGACCTATCTTCAATATGATGAACATGCCACTAGCACTAATCTTTTTGATCTTCACAACCCCCCCCCCTTTTTTTTTTTTTTTTCTTTTTTTTTTTAATCCATTTTGGGGGGAAAAATCGGGAAACCGATTTAAATCGGGAAATTATCAGGCCTGCTCTTGCTTCCAAAAAAAAAAAACGGCTCCTGGTTCCCTTGTCCGCTTAAGCAAAAGCTTGCTTGCTTCAATACACTCGCTAAGTTCAAGATAATGATCAGAAACATGAAAATTACCTATATGTTCTGAGGATCAACAGAAAAATAGGGCTTA
Organism: Ophiothrix spiculata; assembly: GCA_000969725.1. Classification (NCBI taxonomy): domain Eukaryota; kingdom Metazoa; phylum Echinodermata; class Ophiuroidea; order Amphilepidida; family Ophiotrichidae; genus Ophiothrix; species Ophiothrix spiculata. The sequence goes on along the minus strand of JXSR01S026302.1, from coordinate 144,426 downwards.
CTAATTTTAATTGAGTTGATCTCAGTTCCACCTTTTACTCCATGACAACATTTGATGAACCATCACTTGAGTTCTGGATGCTGTGTGACGTTCAATGAGGTGTCAGTTTCCTCATAACATTTCGTCATAAAATGGTTTTTGCTAATGTTTGAAAAAGTGAAAATGACAAGAGGCTGCATTTACAGCTGATTCGAGATGAACAGTTACATATGAAATCACTGCCATGAAGTCACTGTACTTAATTTACCTTATTATGCAGTAATGGGAAAGCACTCCAGCTAAACTTGCTACCATCAGCAAGCAAGAAAAAATAGGAATGGATCATGTTTATGGTTGTGATTTACTGCTATTTTGGGAAATGAGTATAATTTTCAGCAGCCGTGCAGTCACTAGTTGGGATTTAGTATGAATTTTACAGACATGAAAATTTATCACAGGTTTACAGGTAATCTTTTTAAATCTGCTGTACTAATCTGACACTTTTAATAAACAAACAAATGTGTATTGTCAGGTCCGAGAAAATGGTAGCCTTTTTGAATGCATATCTGTGATAAAGAATCCAAAGCAATATTCAAACTGTCTGCATTTAAGGTGCGATCTATTAAACTGAAAAAGCTTGCTATACGAAGATAACATATGCAAACGTATGATTTATACTCCCCTTCATTCCCATGCTTCGACCATATTGATCATATACTAATTATTAAAATTTGATGCATTGTGGGAGTTATGAGACCACAATTTGTTGCAATATGAGCTTGCATTTAATTCAATTATCAATTAATCAACTGTGTAATATTTTTGCCTGAAAATACCACATGAATTTTTTATTCTTCTAAATCCCAACATAGGGGTCTAGTAGTTACAATTATCCACACAGTCCTAAACGGGCAAAATGCAGCATCCAATTCATGCATTATGGGATCAATAGGTTCCATAATACTCAAATAGGGTTAAGATTGAGACCGGGTTTAAAAATTGATTTGGTTTAAGAGGCAATTCTTACTTCAAACAAATAATACAAAAATCCAGAATACCACACACAAAAAAAAGAACTTTTGGTTAATGTTTATTTTGCTTCAATAGAAAATTTGACTTTGCTGCAACCAAGTCTAAGCTTTAAACCCAGTCAAGTCTGAAACCCTTATAGCGCATACAGACCAAAAGGTCTGAATTTATTATTACTGTTTTATATTCTACATATACACATAATCCAATTTAATTGGCCATTACTCCTAGTTGGGGCATACATAACTGCATGCATACATAATATTAGACAGTAATGGTTTGCAGAAACTTTCAGTAACAAAATCTTAGCACACCACCTCTTGGTCTGTGCATGTCATAATTGTTGCATTTTTGAGAAAAAATTCTAAACAAGATCATCCGTGCTCACTGATCAAAAGAAATTCAAAATTTACTGATGCAATCTAGCAATTGCTGGTATAGTGCGAATAGTCTTTGATTGATAAATGCTATGGATATACCATGATTTCCAATGGTATATGTAAACCACAGAAATTGAACAATAATGACAAGATTTTACAGTTTCCTTCAGAATACCATGATTTCATGACATAAACATACACATGGAGAAAATCAACCAATAAAAGGAACACAACAGTTAAAAACACAAAGTAAAATGAATTTATTGAAATCCAGCATAATTCCCATATCGGTAGAAAAAAAATAAGTGATAATAAAATAATTGATTGAATATCTAATGCTATATTTGAAAATTTCTATTGAAAGAAAGAAAATTTGTGATATGTCCCAACAAAATTGTACTGTATAAATAAAGAGTTGTCGTAATTGTGTATTTACAAATCCGGATATGAAAGCTGTAAGAAAACACATAAACAAAGAGATGAGTTAGTGGTTAGAATGTTAGCATGGATCTTAATTGAGGTTAAATAACTAACTCTGAGGTTCTTATATCACATTCTATTTTTTATCCGATGTGGCCTAGCAAAAAACCTCAGGACATGTAACTACAGGGTGTGCCAATAAAAACACAAAATTTTTGTGATTTTTTTCTGAGAGAATAAGGCTACATGTAATAAAAACAATTATCAAATCTTATTGAACATTATCTCAGCTTCAAATAGCATTTTGTTTCGTAAAATTTGAGCGTTTAATTCTGAAGTTATTACAAGTTCTGCGAAGCCCTTAAAAATTGGGTTGGTCCAATTTCCATGATCAGTAACCAAAAGTAGGTGGCGGTCAAAACATTAAATGACAAGTTACTTCATCTCCAGATGAAAACTTCTATCGCTTACTTGCATTTTTTGTTTAGTGTTATATCAAAAGCTCATTGAAAGTATCCAATCAAGCCAAAACGGATGTCAGAATAACTTTTACAATTGCCAGAAATAATGATTTCAATTGTTTTCTATCCAAAATTTCATGTTCAAAGTTTCCCCAAACCGGAATGTAAGTTCGTTTCTGAATATCTGGCATGAAGTGGACCTTGATTGTAAAATTTATCTTGATGCGCAATGTAAATTTCCCAAAAAATTACAATTGTAGCTACTGCCACAGAGTCTCGAATTTTATCTATTCATTTTATAACAAAAGGTTAATACGAGAGCCCTTGAATCTTTTGTTTTAATTTTAGAGCTGACACTGACTGGAGTACCACAACTAAAACCAGCAAAGCTTAGACTGCTAAAACTAAATTTCATAATTGCTTAATAATTGCTTACAATTCTTTCCTCAAATCATCTGTTTTGTTTTAAATGAAAATAATTGATCAATAATATCTTTTGAGCCACAAATAATTGTAAAATTAGTTTAGCGGGTTTAAAGTGATAGGGGCTAATGTCTTGGATGCATCATCCTAGGTTAACATACTTCATCCGATGACCACAAATCGGACCAGATTGAAATTTGTGCTCCATTTTGAAAATGCTGTATCTCCGGACAGGAATATCCGAATTGGATGAAACAAAGGACATAATGAAGGGGAGAAGCTCTATTTTAATATCATTAATGTTTTGATGAGAAAAATGGCCTGCTTTTATTTTAAATATTATTGTTTCAAATCTTGCGTTTTTATTGGCACACCCTGTAGTAGGTCTTGAGTCTTAGCCATACTATGACTAATGTCTGTGACTAATGACTTGCATCATTGGGCAGGACGTAAACAATTCCGTCATGTGTTGTGAATGAATTAAGTTAAAAATATGCATTCCATTATGCTCATAAAATAAGACAAAATCAATCAATGCACATGCGGTATATTTTGATTGCTGTCCAAATCACTCATAACGCATCAAAACTGGCCGTGGGTGCAATGATTTTGTCTCATTTTACTCGCGACACGAAATGTGCATTATTAACCTATCATTAAGGCGCTTTTGTTTATTCCATTGACTCTACAACACAGTCAAATGCCTTATGTCAAGTTTACACACATAATCAAACAGTGCTTCTTTATCATATTTCTAGTGGCTATTCATGATCAAGTTTGAATAGACGAAGTGAATGAGATTAAATGTCTTGCCCAAATACATGAACTCACAATCTACTGATTTAGAATCCTGCACTCTTCGACTAGACCAAAATATTTTGTTGTTATCAGGTAAAGTTGAATTGAAAAATACTTGTAGAATGAATAGGGAAATTCATTAGCCACATTGTTTTCTTTATTAAATTTGATAATTTGTTGAAAGCTAGTTATAGTTGGCATTTTCTAGATACGTTTTGACACGTGTGAATAGGACATGTTTATCGATTATAGTTCTTTTTCCGTATATGTTTCTCCATTCATTATAGATTAGCTATGTAACCAACTTTCATTTTACAAACTTTGTCATAGTTTTTCCCATCAATCTGTGTATTCAATCTGTGTATCTTGAGGTTAAATGGAGTTCTATGAAAATAAAAATACAACCTTGCAACTTACCTATACTTGCTGCGACTTGTCACCCTGGCCAGATTCCTGAAAGAAAAGACATCAAATTTATAACTTAAATAAACATATGGAGGATGTTAAAATTCTCAATAAGGAGGAACAATCACAAGCGAGGAATCAAGGAAGCCATATGGGTAAGAATTAAGAACCCGACCCTCAAAAAGAAAGGGGGCCTACGCTACTGTTTATCTTACATGTGGGACCGAGCACTTTGTCAATAGCCATCTGTCGCATGACCAATTTCCAAGAATCGGATGCGACGTCGCACAGTTGCAAAGTAAGTTCCAGTTTTAGATTTATTTACTTCAGATATTTACTTCTACTGGATGAATGAGAACATACATCTTCTACATAAAGTACTTACATCCAAAGGGGACGATGTTCTAGGACCAGTAGGTCTTGAATCTCTTGGTGGCGGAGGGCCTCTACGATCTGGAAAGCCATGTGGAGGTGGTGGTCCTCCATGATGAGGTGGAGGTCCTCCGTGGTGTGGAGGTGGTGGTCCTCCGTGGTGTGGAGGTGGTGGTCCTCCGTGGTGTGGAGGTGGTGGTCCTCCGTGGTGATGTGGAGGTGGTGGTCCTCCGTGGTGTGGAGGTGGTGGTCCATGGGGTCCCATTGGAGGGCCATGCATGCCAGGTCTACCATCAAATGGAGGGCCAGTTGGTGGTGGACGTGGGCCATCAAATGGTGGACCATCAAACGGTGGACGCGGTGGAGGGGGTCCATCAAATCGTGCATGTGGTGGTGGTGGTCCGTCAAATCTTCCATGTGGTGGCGGAGGTCCATCAAAACGCCCATGTGGTGGTGGAGGTCCATCAAATGGTGGTCTTGGTCCATGTGGGCCTCTACTGCCTGGCCTCATGTCTGTAAAAGAGATCATTTAAATGGCTTTTATAAACCGGTGACCAATGCAATTTGTTTTGACAAGACTTGACTATTCAATATCTTGTACAATTCAAAAAAAATATTAGCAGTAAAATTTAACAACAATACCCTGATTTGCAAATATTAGTTTTCTCTTTAAATGATTCTGAAAACAATTTGGTTTTTTTCAGATTTTAACAATATTTCAACATATATATATTTAACTCAGGATCAGAATTCTTTGGACGACGTCCAGAGTGCACGGCCTATTGTTTAAAAACCTTACCGGAACCCTGTAATTCATGGTCACGTGAGCATTACCTTTTGGAAAAACATGCATAGTTAAACAATATACAGAGTGCAAATATTCATTACTAATTAGTTTGTTAAACTTGGCAATTGATCAGTTGCTCTAAAATTATGATAGAGCGTACATGCGAGTTACTCCAAATACAATTGTTAATCGTTATCAAGACACCCAACAGTTCTGATTGGATGCTCACATTACAAATTTACTGTAAACAAGATTATTTTCGCATTCAGTAATTTTTGCACATGACTAATTTTGAATCATTTCGCATGTTTAAACTTTCGCCCTGGTTATATTTTTTACATGTGGTGGTATATACATACCATTTTGAGGTACATTTATTTCACGCAATGCGAACTGAGCACGAAAATAAATGTGGCGCAAAATTTACCACTTATACAGTATGTTACATTCTTAACAAACCAACTTCTCATCCTCAAAGGATGATATAACTAAAAAGGAAAAATGTACACAAAATCAAATTTTTTAAGTAAATTGGTTGGTTCATTGCATTATTAATTTGGAGTGTAATTAATCAATTAATTTTAATCTAAGTGAATTTCATTCACAAAGATAAAAGAAATAAGCAAATATAAATCATACCATCATGGAAGGGTGGTCCAAAGTCAGGGTCTTCCATTCCTGGGGGTGGTGGACCCCTGTAATGTGGTGATGGTCCCCTCATATCAAAGGGTGGAGGGCCCATGTCTGGTCCAAATGGTGGTGGTGGTCCAAATGGAGGAGATGGTGTGTATCGGCCATCAAAGATTGGTGGTGGACTGTCCATAGGTGGTGAATGACGCATACTGTTACGGCTTGGGCCTCTTCTGGATGATGGAGCTCTATCACTGAAAAAATATTACAAAATAATGAATATTTATGTTACAGAAAGAATCTTTAATAAGATGAAATATATAAAGTGACAAGGATCTACTTTTATGTAGCAGAACGATACACATAGTGATTAAAGAAGCCTGACATTTATCATATGACTATTTATTATTCATATTCCTCATCTACTTGATATTAAATCCATCTACCAACTGTATCTTGAAAGCCACATGGGTGCTCATTTATCTTCAAGATCCAAAGGTGACCCCAAGGTTAACAATGCCCTGGACACCCGAATTTCAAGGGAGGGAAACTGGTCGAGAAAGTTCTCTACCAACATCTACTTTCAAAATAAAATTGACCAGTCTGAAAACATTCAGCCCTATAAGAAAACGAAAACTTTTTTGACTAAATCCATCAAGGATGAGATTACCGAAAACTGGCTTAACCATCTTAAAAACCTTGTTGTCCAGGGGGACATGTTGCGTATTTCTATCTTTGAAAATGCCGATCACCTCTGGAAATCGTTTATTTATGACCTCCCAAAAGGCATTTTGAAATTCATGCTTAATGCATTTCTTGATACCCTCCCAACAAAAAATAACCTCAGTCGCTGGGGAAAGAGGACAAATACTAAATGTTCCCTTGTGGAAATAAAGAAACGCTCCGGCATGTTCTGAATAATTGCAAAACAATGCTTGACCAGGGACGTTATACTTGGCGTCATAACTCTGTTTTCTTATTGTGACCTCTCAGGTGCAAACAAAATCGCTGGCACCACAATTCCCCCCCCCCGATATCTTGCCAACACAACAGAGGCCTGATCTTGTCCTGATAAGTGAGAGCTCTAAATCGATCATCATTTTAGAATTAACCGTTCCCTTTGAACCAAAAACATTCATTGTTACATAACAAGTATGCAGGCCTTGTCCAAGACTTGCAAGACCAGGGTTATGATGCCAAGCTCATTTGTTTTGAAGTTGGTAGTAGAGGCCTTATTTCTGATTCAAACAAGTGCTCTCTCCAAACAATGTTTTCTTTCATTACAAACAAACCAAAGAAGCTAGCCTTCAAAAAACTCATGAAATCTATCAGTCGTCGTGCAATAACATGTTCTTACTCAAATTTTTTATTCAAAATTTGACCAAGATTGGTCTGTGTCCTAGGCTTGTCCTAATCATTTTTATTTTCCTTAAGGTGCAATTGACTTCATTCCAACGGCTTTTAAGCCAACATTTTATTTGGTGCAATTAATTTTACCCATTTGGGCTTCCTGCCATCTCTGTCTCAGATTTTTATCCCCTCTATTTTTACCTTGGATTTCTTCAGGTTTTATTTTGTACTTTTAATGATGTAATATATTGTGTGCTCATTTCATAATTTGTACTGTAATTATCTGTATTTATATGCCTGGGGAGATATTGCAGAAGACATGGATAATTTTGATAAAAATGTTGGAAACTCACAGGCTTTAAATATGTATACTTTTTTAGGCAGTTGTCCCTTTTCAATGAATTTGGCTCCCCAAAATATTAACATTTTCACTTTTCCTGAATCTTTGTGAATCTCGTGCTTTCTTTAATGGCAATGTCAATTTATAACATGTGACAAATGGTATGTCAAGTCTCAACTTACGGGAAGCCAGGTGAAGGTGCACCGCGGGAAGACTCGGCATATCTCGTCTCAGAAATGGTCAATCTACAAAGTGCAAATGCAAATACAGTCATCAATAGACACACTTATAATATAACCATAGTACTTGTTTTATTGGGATATTTATGTTGAAAGTTCACAGCTAAGATGTTAGTGGTAAATTACATAAATCGCATTGTCGTATTATTGCCAAGCTTAATTACTATGGATTCAGTGGGTTGTAAAATTTCTTGTCAGGGCAAACTCAGCAAGTGGTTATTGATGGACATACTTCAAATTCTGCAGCCGTTACCTCGGGAGTTCCTCAGGGAACAGTTACAGGCCCCCTCTGGTTTTTACTTTACATTAATGATTTGCCAAATAACATCATCTCAAGACAAGATTGTTTGCAGATGACTGTTTACGTTTACTATACCACCCAATTTCTTAAGATAAGGACACTAGTTCTCTGCAAAATGACTAGGTGAAATTAGAATCATGGCAAGACACTTGGTTAATGAATTTTAACCCAAGCAAGTGCTGTACTCTGACAATTTGCAAAAGAAATCCACCTGAACATCATTATAAGTTTTGTGGCCAAGAGTTGGACTGTGTTACTTCACAACCAATACCTGGTTGTTCATATTTCCAACACACTTAGTTGGGATAAACATATTCAAGAGACAATTAAGAAAGCTCAAAGAGTGCAAAATGATATTCGCAGAAATTTATGGAGTTGCAATAAGGAGATGAAATCAACTGCATCTTTGAGTTTAGTGAGGCCATTCCTTGAATATGCATTATCTTCGTGGGATCCGTCACTCAAAAAACACATCGCTGCATTGGAAAGGGTTCAGCGATAAGGGGCAAGGTTTTGTTCAAGTAATTATCAGAGGGAACCAGGGACAGTTACCAACATTTTAGAAGACCTTGAGTGGGACACACTGCAGACCAGACGTAAACATAAGCAGCTGTGTATGCTGTACAAGATGCAGAATGGGTTGGTGGAGATTCCTTTAGAAGATTACATTCAGCAGCACAAAGTCAACACCAGAGGGAGCAGTCATAAATATATCCAGATTAGTCATAAAGCCAAAGCATTTGAGGACTCCTTTTTTGTTTCAACAACAAACGACTGGAACAAGTTGAAACGTCACATTGCCAGCAGTCCCACAATTGACTCTTTTAAAAATCAGCTCAACCAATGCAAGTAAATTTTTGTCAAGTATGATCCACACGCAGCGCACAGGTTAGCGTGATCTATCAGGAAGGATATTTTGCTGACTCAACAAATGGAGATGGAGATTGCATAAACATCTTTCCCTTTATTGAACTCAGGTCATTAACAAATATTAATATTAATACATAAATCAACTTTTTTAGAAATAACATTATTAATAAAAGCTCACAAGTATAATTGTTATAAGTTGAAGCAAATAACATCTTATATTTTCAAATATCTCAAATATACATCTTGAAAAAGATTTTTGTTGGTTTTTGTGGAAAAAGTCTGAAACTTACCTCTGTCTAAGAATGGCATTTTCTCGTTCTTTCTCTTCAGCAGCACGTTTGTGTTCCCGAGATGCAATCTGTGAAAAAGGATGTAAATATCCACATTTAGGTAACAAAAGAAATGTCTCCTAAGAGGGAGAAATATGGTTTGGTCACCATTAAGTTTAAAACTACGCTTACGATTAACTGAAAGAATCAATAGCATAGTCTTGTTTTATGCTCTAGATCTCTCATTGCAAAACACAGATAGTTGAATTTGAGTCAAAGTTTACTCTATTGCATCAACTTAAGCAGATAGCCCTTATTTGCTTCAGTATTGTAAGAACTCATATATAAATGCTTACAAAAACATACTAAAATATGATTCCTTCAGGTCCATAATTATAATAATTTTAGTGAAAACTACTTAAAAACAATGACAAAACAGGAAAAGAAAATGTTTGAGGGGGATGTGCTGCCATCTCAAGCTAAAACAACTATGCATTTTGAAACTGATTTGTTGCAATTTTCGTTCTATTTTTCCATAGTTTTGAGCTGAGTACATTGCCGTTATTGTTAATAGAGTTTTCACTATGTATGAATATCCACTCCTAATTATAGAGTTTTCTGAAGTTTTGTGTATCTTTTGCTCTTTTAAATTACTACTTCTGGCATGTTCAAAACACAAAGCACTTTGGCCTGTACATTTATTCTATAAGTTTCCAGATGTTTTTTTAAACTCTCATAAGTTGCATATTTGCAGGTGAATCCGTACTTACCCAAGCTTCATGAGCCTTCTTGTCAGATACAGATAGCTGTAATACAAGATTTGAATAAAATACACACATTTAGTTCTATTGCATGAAATAAAATAAGTTTTCACACCAACATATTCTTAAGTGTTCAAATATAAAGTAGTAATACAGCAGCTCTGATTATCCTGGGCTATGGAAGCCCTACAGGATTTTACTTGGAAAAAATGGCTCTGTGTTCTATTTCCAATACTTTTACATTCTCAATATCCATCTATGTCCTTTGTTTCTATGAAGTCATATGAGGTGGTCCACAACTAGACACCAAATCAGAAAACAACAGATGTTGGATTCATTGAAAGTACTCTGGTAAGTGTCGAACTATACAGCATAGAAGTTGAAAAATATAAATTATACTAGTTTGTATTGCTACCTTTGAATATCTATCATTATTATACAAATATTTAAAGATAATGAGGGATCTTGTGGAATCTATTGGTCCCGAGGTGAACTGGAGGGCGTGAGGTACTAT